>VNJQ01003039.1:0-50948 GCA_008042515.1 Drosophila truncata | reverse complement strand
GGGGGGGGGGGGGGTTTAGAGTTGAATTTTTAGGAAATATCAACAGGAAGCTGGCTTAAGTCGGCTTTAGTTCTGTGGCCATCGGCAAAGCAATTTTATTTATTATTGGACCAAAGAGAATCGTCCTGTCTCGAAAAGGACACTGCATACATTTCCTTCTAATTCCAGGCCAGTTTGCAGGCTCATATTCTTCCCCCATCCGCCCAGGCAGATTTCAGGTGAAAATAAATTATTAAGCTGTCCCAGAAGTACGTTGTACGTTGTACGTGTGTGACCTCCCCTCTCAGGACGAATGTGCATGTGGGCCATTTGCTATTTGCTATTACAATAATGTCCTGCCAAACTCATTGCTATTCCCTTTGTCTCGCCATTTCGGCATTTAATGCAGCCAGTGAAGGGAAATTAGCCTGGCTGGCATAGAAGGCCAAGAAGTCGCAACGCCAAGGAGAGCTAAAAACAAGAGCTAAGACCTGGCTACAACAGTGGCTAAATGTTAATTATTTTTGTGGTAAATAAAGTGAAACTTATTAATTAATAAGTAATATATATTAAGTATTTAATTAATTAGAAAACGTAGAATAAAACAAGAGAAAAGCGAACTACGGAAAGCTGAAGTTTATATAAATTTGTAGTTTATTTTGGTTGCTAAATTGTAAATCAATCTTTATTAAGCTGAAAATGTATTAAAATTGGTAAAGCTTTCATATGTTGGTTTTTATAAACAGAAATTTTAATCTACAATTTTAGAAACTATAATATTTATAATTACTAAAAATTGAGCGGCGAGGAATGTAAATTTTTTTTTTTAAGTACAACTAAAACCTTTTAGATTATAAATATAATATTATTAATATTTTTATATTTTTTAAGTGTCATCTTCATTGACAAGTTTCCTTTGTAATAATCCTTACAATTAACCCAGGTTATATAATACTATTTGCCATCATATTCCAAGTCCTTTCCTTGAAATTTCTCTTATGCACTTGAAGAAAATAATAAAATAACTAAAGGAGACTTTAATTTATTCCTTTTTTTCTATAAGAATATATTTCCTTTGCTAATTTTCTTGTTTAAAAAGGCATTTCCTTTACAGTGTAAGCCCTGTAATAGGTTTAAGGCTTCGAACATAAGCAGAACAATGGCATAACAAAGGATTGCAAAATGCTTTTGAATTGTGAAACAAATCGAAGCTTATTTACTCTGTGATAATTAACTCCTTCCCCGAGTCAGAACAATGACAGCATTAACTGAAAGAAAATCTCACAAATATAATTACAATCAACTATAATAGCCAAAGAAAGTGACCCAAAATCTTGAGCAATTAAATCTTAAATATCTGAGATGCCTCGCCCATAAAAATCTATTTTTATAATAAGATCTAAAGAGATATAATCTGGCAAGTTGCACTCTTAATTGTTGGCCAGAATGTCAGAATTTAATTGATTTATTTCATAGCCAAGTGAGAGCTCTATCTCGATACATTTCAGGGCAATTTAAGGCAACTTGACAGTGGCATTGCCGCCGCAGATTCTTAATCAGATATACACGATGGCATTTCTCAGGCTCTCGCCCCGAGATCTGTGGCCAAAATGTTTTCAATATCATAAATTTTTAAAAATATCAACTGTCGGGGTGTGTGCGTGTGTGTGTGTGAGGTGTGTGTGCCTTTAAATTTGAATGTGTGCCAACAACTTGGGCGTAGCGGCGGCTGCCGCCGCCGTCTCTCGATTTTCGACATTCGACGTTCGACGACAACTCGACAGTTGCAATTTGTGCGTTGCCGCGATTCGAACGAACGAACAGGCTACGCGTGGCCAGAATTTCCCAGAATTTTTCCCCCCCGCTTTTCCCAGGCGCAATTAATTGACAAGTTGTTAAACATATCTATTAAATGCGATAAATGCGAGAGTGTGTGGAGAGCCTTTTAAATAACTCGTGCGCGCACCGCGTTAAAATTATCAATTAAAATCAATTAACAAGCGGTCCTCGGTGATATAAAATAAAATCAAATTTAAATACAAATAAAGCGATGCCGGGAAGAAAAAAAGTAAACACCACAGGTAGCGCAGCGGCTGCATAATTAAAAATTAATTTACCACACAGACAACAGCAAATAGTAGGATGTAAAATGTAAACCACATTTACATAAGCACAGCAAGAAATTAGTCGTTATTTTTTTATTTTTTTAGTTGTTTTTAATTAAGATAAAACAGCATTTTTTAAAATTGAAATTGGTTATATTTTTAGAGGCATTTGAACAAGTAAAAGTAGAAATTGGCAACATCTAAAAGAGTTTGCCAGGGCAAACTTTTTATGGCTCTCAGCTTTTATAAGCAATTTTATTTAAATAAATTGTATATGGGTTTTATATGTATTTTATTTATTATTTATTATTTTATTTATATTTTGTTTAGTTTCTTTTGAATAGTTTGCTTTATTTGGAATTTTTATAAACCTTCTAGCAAGCACTTTTTGTATCATTAACTTTTCTGAGACAAATTTAATGACTTGAGTTAAATTTATTAAATAATTGACAATAAACCAGGATATTTCTTCTTTAAATTCTTAAATAAATATCCCCATTATTTGACCTGTTTATAAATATACAAATTTAATTCTGAAACTCATTATTAATGACTACTTGCTTTATTTCTTTCCGTGTTCCGATTATTTGGTAAGCATGCATTCGCATATGGCCGAGCTTTTAATGACACGGCAAATAAAAGCCACGGGAATCGGACTCGGGATTCGGTAGTCGGTACTCGGCACTCGTGGCTATATCCCCCAGATCTAGTGCACTATAATCAGTGCCCCATCAAGACGTATAAAAATTCCTGAACCGCCAACCGACAAAGCAAACACGAATCTATTTTGGATACTCCGCAGTTTTCAGACTTTCTTCCTTTTCTTTTTTGTTTTGTTCGGTTTTTTCAGTTTGTGTTTTTATTTTTTATTATTTTTTTTTGTTTTTCTGTTGTGAAATCGGAGAGTGAGGAACCACTGTGCTATTGGGCGGGTCTTTTCGGGGTGTTTCTTTGTTGTGCTTTCGGTTTTTTTATTTATAACGAACGCAATGTGCGCTCGGCGATATTCAAAAGCGTCGCCGCCTATAAATAAATCGGATATGAATGAATCCCGATATATAGATGTATGCAGGCATTGAGAGAGAATATCCAGAAATATGGAAATTGATTTTCGCCACGCGAGCGGCCCATGAATCATTATCCGATCGGTTAGAAATGATATATCATTTGGTTATCCGCAGAAACTATTCAAATAAATCAAAGATATTGGAGATCAAAGGGGGTTGCTTATAGGAAAATTATGGGGTGTTTAAAAAAAATATATATTACATTTTTAAATACATTTTTGGTATTTTAAATGTTGATCAGTAACTTTAAATATTGTTACAAGTTAAGGTTTTGGTAATTAATTTAGTTTTCTGAGTATTAACTAGCTTTGTTTTTGGTTTTAATGCATTTTTATTTATTTATTCTGCCTAGAAGTATGCTTTTGGTTGTTTGTTTAATATATATTTTCCTTATGAGTATATATTTTAAGAAAAAATCGGTTATATATTTGCAATTTAAAGGGTTTTGTTTTATTAAATTATTTACCAGACTTATGGAGACTTACAGCTTCTATCAGCTTAAATCTTCCTTCAAGACTTCCTACTTCTTTTAGCTTAAATCTTCCTTCAAGACTTATTGCTTCTTTTAGCTTAAATCTTCCTTCAAAACTGACCCAGAAACACATTAAAATTACACCTTAAATGAGTTAATAATTAATAAATCGCTCAATAACAACCAAAAACTATTCAAAACAAAGAGCTACTTCCTCCTAGACAGGTGCAAATTAGTTGACTTGAGAGACACCTTCGAGATGGCGACTAAAAGCCATCATCAGTTTAAATAAGTGGCTAATGAAGGGGGAATGTTGATCGATTGAGACATCTCAATGAGTGTGTGTGGGGCAGAGCACCTGTTGCGGCCAGCTGAGTGGCATTTAATTGCCAGCTGTTGACAAGGGGGCGTGGGCGTGGGATGCCTCTCCTGACCAAACCGAACTGTTGATTAATGAGCCAGAGCAGGGGACAGCAATTAGAATACAATTAGCAGTGGACGCCGCCACTAATGAGCGCTCTTGTCTTCCGTTCTTCCCCACGTTCCATCTTCCGTTTAGCCCCATCACCGGCATGGTGGTCACAGGACACCCGCCAACAGCAACAACAACAATCGACAGAAGGACCAAAAGCAAAGCCAGCCCAAGGAGGAGACTCCCTTGCCCTATCGCATTGAAAAATCAGAGATATATGGACGTTATCTGGTGGCCAGTCGTCAGCTAGAACCTGGCGAGCTGCTCATCACCGAGGAACCTCTGGCCATTGGTCCCTGTGTGAGTGGAGATCCCGTCTGCTTGGGTTGCTATCGTCCTGTGACTCTAGGCTCAGATCAGTATCGTTGTCCTGCCTGTGCCTGGCCTCTGTGCGGTCCTTCCTGCACGGGTTTGGGTCATCGCCATGGCCACACCACCAGCGAGTGTCAGCTTTATGGAGAACGTAAGGCGGCAGCAGGGGAACTGCTCACGGATCGCGCCGGTCCGGCGGAAGTACGCGATCTTTATGAACTGGTAATGATCGTGCGAATTCTCCTGCTGCGCCAGCACGAACCGGAGCAGTTCCAGCTGATAGCCCGCATGGAATCGCATACGGAGGAGCGTCGCAAGAATGCTATCCTTTGGCAGCATTACGAGGAGAAGGTGGTTAAGCGGTTGCGAGAAGACTGGCATTTGGAGGATCTGCCTGCTGATCAAGTGCACGAAATTTGCGGCATTCTGGATGTAAATTGCTTCGAGATTGGCCAGAATGGGTCCAAGGCGCGGACGCTATATCCGAGCGCCTTCCTGCTCGCGCACGACTGCCGTCCCAATACGGCGCACACGGACGATCCAGGATCCTATGCCATCCTGCTGCGAACCTCGAGGCGCGTGCGCGAGCGGGAAGCGCTGACGCTCAGCTATGCGTACACGCTGCAGGGCACGCTCAAGCGAAGGTCCTTTATGCACGAGGGAAAGCTCTTCTGGTGCCGTTGCGAGCGATGTGCCGATCCCCGAGAGCTGGGCAGCGATTGCAGTGCTCTGGTCTGCTCTGCCTGCCGGGAGGGAGCAGTGAGGGCGTTGGAGCCACTGGAACAGGATGGTGATTGGGCGTAAGTACTAGTTATCTTTATATATTTATATATATATATATTATATATATTTATTTTTTACTATATTCCTTTAGCTGCGATCGCTGCCCCCATCGACTGGGCTCTGAGGATCTGGAGCGACTGCTGGATCGCATTAATAATGATCTGGAGTCCATAGATGTCCATGACATTCCCGGATTGGAGAGGTTTCTTTTAAAGTGAGTACCATCCTGAGTAGAAACTAAATACGGCAAAATCTCTATACTTCTGCCAGCTTTTTTACTAATTTCAAGAATCATTTTAGCAAAATTTCAACCAGGGGAAAGTCCTGCCCGAAAGTCAGCAGCTCCTCGTCGTTACTTAAAAAAGCGCTTCTTCATTAATCTTGAAAAATTAACATATCTTTCTTTAGATATCTATAAAATCACTTATATCCTTTTACACTTGTTTTAATCCTTTGATTATTCGCTCCTCTTAGATATCGGAATGTCCTGCAACCCAACCATTATCTTCTGCTCTCGGCAAAGTACTCGCTGTGCCAGATATATGGCCGTATCGAGGGTTATTTGTTGCCAGAAATGTCACCGGAGGATATAGCCCGCAAGGAAACCTATTGCCGAGAGTTTCTGGAGGTTGTGGATATCCTGGATCCTGGTCTGACGCGTCTGCGGGGTAAAATATATCACATTTATAATTATAATCTTTATAATCTTTATAAATATCATTCATTTTAGGTCTCATTATGTACGAACTGCATGCCCCTGTCATGGTTTTGGCTCAGTTGGGCATGCAAAGGGGACAGATCTCTCGGCAGGACTTCCAACGAAGGCTCAAGGAGGTGGTCAAGCTGCTCCAGACCAGCAGGGATATCCTGTGCCTGGAGCCCGAAGGCTCAACCGAACATGCAATGGGAATGGCAGCAGCCGATGCTCTCATAAAAATGGGTTGCTAGCCAAAGGCAGGGAGGAGAAGGAGTTTTAATGGAAATGTATCTCAAAAAAATATATATAATGCTATTTTTTTTATAATCCAATTAACAAAGTTTTATTGTAAATAAAATATATAAGAAATATTTGATAATTTCATAAGTTTTTATTGTAAAAATTATTACTTTAAAGTTAAGATCAATCTCAACCATCATTTGTCAACAAAGAACTCTGTTCCCTTTTCAAAATTCTTATGAAGAAAGGGTAGCAACTTCCAGGACTCTCTAGAAATCTGTCTCGTCATTATTGATTCCAAACTTTAACTTCATTCAAAAGTTATTTAGTGCTCTTCGCTCCTTCTTGTCCTTGTTGCCTTGGCAGTGCTCCCCCACACTTTTTTTTATTATTTTTTATATATATTTTTTGAAGAATGTCAATAAGCGAAAACTCAAAGTGCTCCCCGACGACAACTCAACAGTTTTGAGTTCGCTCTGCCTAATTGTGTGCTCTTAGGAACTGAAACTGAAAGAAAAAGAAAAAAAAATCGGAAAAAGTCCGCTAAGGCAACAAAGGAGGGCTGGAAAATCCGGCTTTAGGGATGAGAGAGCTCAGCCAGAAGTTTCTCTTCAAACCCAAATGTTAATTAATGGACATTTTGGCATTTTACTCGATTCACTCGAAGGTCTTTCTGGCCATTAAAATTGTCACCAAAACCAGCAGGAAAGCAAGGACCTAAAGCCTGAAAGCTTTAAGGTGGCAAAGCCAACGTTGTCAGTTGTAATTTTCCTTTGTCTTGGGAAAGAAAAGCTGCCCTAAGACGGGCAAAGCAAAAACACTATTATGAATGCATTGAATTTTTATAATCATCCACAATGTGGCCACATGCAGATAAAGTAGGATGCCAGCCCCCAAACTACACCCACTAGATGCACTTTTCACTGCCTTCTCTGCAGGTATGACGCTCCACATATCACCAGGAGGAGTGAGGAGTGAGGAGAGAGGAAGGAGGAGCTAGGAACAGGATGCATGGTATGTACTTGGCTGTGTTTGCAGGCAACCAAGCAAGTATATATGATGGCATCACCAAGGACATAAATGAAACAAAAACATTATCAAAGTAAATGCTGGCAAATAAGAAGAATGAATGCTCTTTTGAAAAAGAAATATAATAAATCGTGGATAAAATAATATAATAATAATAATATAATAGAAAATAATATAATAATTATAATATAATAGAAAATAAATAAAATCTGGCAACAGTTCTTATAATTTATTCATAAATTAAGACCATTTCTAGTTTCTAATAAAATCTAATATTAATTAACCTACTTTACCACTCTTAAAACTTATATTTCTCAAAATCCAGTTAAAGATTTAACTTTAGAATTAAGGTTAACCTCATTTGGCCAGCGCATAAGCCTCATTTTCGTTTAGAGTGGACCAAACACAAAAAGCGGCTAGAACTAAAAGCGTACGATAAATATAAATTGCATTGTGCAATAATCTTCAAAGTGCAACAAAGTAAAAAAAAGCAACAACAATGAGTACAAGAAGCACGACAAGGCAGCTAAAACACACACACACACACAGGACACACCGACACCAACACGTACAAGGAACACATACAGGACACACAATGAGATGTTGCCGCATAAAGCCACATAAAAAATAAGAAGACGACTTCGGGGAGAAGCAGCAGCAGGAGCAGGAGCCAGGATATGGCAGCCGCACACAAAGTAAACGACGCGGCGGATGGTCCACGGGGATACTGGGGATCTGAAAGTGGAACTGGTTACTGGTTAGTGGGTCCTTCTGCCTCCTGCCGCCACAAAGCCAAAGACATTGACGTGGCAGCCAGCAGGAGCAGGGGGCAGGCAGGAGTCCCGCCAAATGACTCGTAATTGTTTGCAATTTCCCTCTCGCTCTCATTGTGATTTCGCCAGTTATTGTAGACAGTCAGCCAGTCCTGAGTCCTGAGTCCTGTGTCATGTGTAAACAAAAAACTCGATGCAGGTACAATTGAGCTCAATATATATATGTATATACGTGATTCTATCTGGCCAATCAGCTTATGTTGTTGTCGCTGCTTAAAGAAAAACAATTTCCGCCTTCAAAGGAAGCCTTGTCTGGGAATTTTTAAATGAGTTTTTTCAAGTTTATTCATAAATGTACAATAGTTATAATTATTATTTAGGAAATTAAGTAAATTGTAAGGAGAAATCTGGCTTTAAAAGTCTATTGAATAGTTCAGGGATTATAAAAGTCAGTTAGCAGGAAAAACAGGAGATTTATTCTCTACTTTTATTACCTTTTTAATTCGAAAAATCTATTTGAAGTTAAAATATTTATAGAAGAATAGAATATAGATATAGAATATAGAATAGAATATATATATATTATAGAATTTCTTTTATTTATTTAATTTTAACAATAAAAACATTTTTTGCTTACTTTTTTAACACTTAAACTTTACTTTTTATACTCCTTCTAATATTTCCATCATTAAATCTAGTTTAAATTAATATATTTGAATTATTTCTGTTACTTAATTTATTTGTATATTATTACATTATTTATTTATTTATTGATTATTATTCCTCATTATTACCTGAAATTTTACCCCCTTAAAGGACTCGCCGCCGCCTCTGCCTGTGGACCGCAACATTATGGCAGCTAACGGTGAGCCGATGATGCTGAGTATCTTTTGTATTTACTTCAGCGCTACACAGCAAGGATGCGCCAGGACAGGGACAAGCACAAGCACAAGCCAAAGCAGGAGCGGAGGAGGAGGAGGAGCAGGAAGCAGGATGCAGGAAGCAGAAGGAAGAATGCTGGGAAAGATGGAAGATGCAGCTCGGTGGCTGGCTATCAAAAGTGTTGCTTATTAAAATAAAATTTATTGCTTGTTTGCAGATAAAAATGAAGACAGAAGCACTGCAGCTGCAACTGCAGCTGCTACGTAAAAGTGTTAAAACGATAAGCGGAAACAGGAAGCAGGAAGCAGCCCTGCAGGAGAATGAATCTATGTTATACCCCCCCGAAAAACAAGGACATGACAGCTTCTAGCCTCCAACTAAACCTAATGAGGAGAGGAGGCTACTTGGGCTACCAACTTTCGACCCTTTCAAGAGCCTGTCTAGACACAAAATCAAAAGAGTGACACAGCGCCAGTTCGAGAGATTTCCCACTGTGAAGAGCAAGTTCTGGACCAAGTGGCTACCTGAATTCTACACTAAAAGAAAAGTTAACTTAATATAAATTAAATAATGAAATTTAAATAAATTATAAAGCTTTTTGCAATATATTTCCAGATCAATATAATCTCAAGCTGAACTTTATCTATGTGAACACACTTACAATAAGAAATACAAGTTAATAAGCTGATATATTTGTATAACTTTAGTCTTATATTTAGGAGTAAGCCTTGATTATATTCCAGGCATAAATATATAATACAAATTCATTGCAGTGTGACGATGACGAATGCAGGAATCCCCGTTGTCGGAATGCCAAGTTGTCAAGTTCACAAATCGCAGAATAATTTGATTCGCCGGCATGTCCTCCTTGAGTCTTCCTATTCCCTATTCCTTTTAGTAGTTGTTGTAGACAAACTCGCTGAGCAGGGAATTGTTGGGCCCATCGCCACCGGCTGTGCTGGATCCGGAGCCAGTGGAGGAGGATCCCGTGGAGCCGTCGCGCAGCAGGCGATGACGGAAGTGCATGGTGCGCAGGCGCTGCATCCGACGCTTCAGGTTGCAATAAACCGGACAGCAGTCGGGGAAGGGCTTGTACATCAGCTCCTCCTCATCGCCCTGCTCGCACTGCTCGGGCAGGATGTCCAGGCAGCTGGAAGAGAGAGAGACAGAGACACAGAGACAGACAGGACACAAAAAGAGGCATTAGTTCTGGGTAAAAAGAATTATTTTGGGAAAGAAAGGAGGTAAAAGGCAGGCAGGAGGGAACATGCTTAGCTAGATATAGATTCATTGGTCAACACTACTCATTCGGCCTAGACATTTTTTCCACTACGAAAATAGACCTGGAACGTGGCATTATGTGATTATTCTCGCAAAAGAGGTTCGAGCACAGACTGAGCAGGACCAGGCGTCGAGGCAGGAACTTGGATTGCTCCCACATGCAGCGCCGGAAGGTTCCTACAATAACACAATAAAAAATATCTCTATATTTATGGTTTTCTTGAAAACACTCACTTAGCACGCTGTTATCATTCTCCCCAGACTCCTCCTGTGTGTTGTAATTGCGCTGCAGCTGGTAATGCTTCATGTGAAACTGACCAAAGCCAAGGACACCGACTAGGGCCAGGCACAGCAGGATCCAGATCTTCTCCAGCTGATACATTTCTCTCGTGTTCGTTCGTTGGTTGGTTGGTTGCTGGTGGTGACTCGGTGGCTGGCGGGTGCAAACTACGCGCTAAGCTCACACCAAGCCACACACAAAGTATTGTCATTATTACGTATACGCAATGTCTGACAGCGGTCTTTTCTGTGTGTAAGTGTGTGTTTGAGTTCGCCTCTCTCTCTGTGTGTGTGTAGTTAAATTGGCGTTTGTGCCACCACCATGGCACTTGATTAAATCAAGAATAAAATTGCAATGCAAATTTTGCGTCCCGTGATTAATGCCCCCAATCCCAGTCGCAGTCGCAGATCCAACAGTGGGACTTCAGGTCCCACCTAATGTGAGAAACAAGAGCCCAGAGAGAGCAGCGGCTAGAGATTGGACCCAAGCCCAAACCCAAACCCAAACCCAAACAGTTTGTCATAATAATAATCGTTTGTGTTTTTCGCAATAATGTCAAGTGCAAGTGTTGTTTGCTGTTTGTTCTGTGTGTGCCGTGTGTGGAATGCCCACCCAACAATAAAACTCAATTGCGATCGGTTTGAATGTTGTTTTGTTTCTTTTTTGGAAAGTCCATGGCATTAGCTTGATTGTTTTATTTTAGAACAATAAAAATATATACTTTACAAGGTGAAATTTCATTGGGTAAAATATGATTTAAGAGAAACTAAGCTTAAAAATAACAAGAAAGGAAGGAGGGAGGATTGCAATTGAACTATAAAATTAAAAACGAAATTAAAAAATAATAATAATTGGCCCAATCTCAAATTTGATGAAAATATGTTGAGAAATAGCCATGTTATGATTTTTTCTATTATTTCTCTGATTGTTCCTATAGCAGGTATATGATATAGTCGTCCGATTTTCATGAAATTTAAATCGAAATTCTGGAATAATATTAAGTGACCAAATCTCAAGTTTAATGAAAATATGTTGAGAAACATCGAAGTTATGATTTGTTCTATTATTTTCCTGATTGTTCCTATGGCAGCTATAGGATATAGTCGTTCGATTTCTATGAAATTTAAAACGAAATTCTGGAATAATATTAAATGACCAAATCTCAAGTTTAATGAAAATATGTCGAGAAATAGTGAAGTTATGATAATTTTTTATTATTTTCCTTATTGTTCCTATGGTAGGTATAGGATATAGTCGTTCGATTTTCATGAAATTAAAACTAAAATTCAGAAAAAATATTAATGATTTTTTCTATTATTTCTCTGATTGTTCCTATGGCAGCTATAGGATATAGTCGTCCGATTTTCATGAAATTTAAATCGAAATTTCGGAATAATATTAAGAGACCAAATAATGAAAATATGTTGAGAAACAGCGAAGTTATGATAATTTTTTATTATTTTCCTGATTGTTCCTATGGCAGGTATAGTCGTTCGATTTTCATGAAATTCAAACTAAAATTCTGAAAAAATATTAAGAGGCCAAATCTCAAATTTGATGAAAATATGTTAAGAAGCTGCGGAGTTATGATTTTATATATTATTTTCCTGATTGTTCCTTTACTCTTTCTTGCTGGACTCAAATGCTTTTGTAAATATTATATTTAGTAAATATGTAATTTCGTAAGAATGTAAGTCAGTAAATTTTCTAGCTAATATTATTAATTATTTATTAATTATTTAACTAAAAAATTCCTTTATTCTTCCTTGCTGGAATGAAATACTTTTGTAAATATTTTATTAAATATTCCCTAGATGCATTAGCTTTACTTACGTATTATTAGGTCCATCTACTGACTTCACTTTGACCCACAAGGACAAAGTTCAGCTCCTCCCAAGCTCCTCCCCTGTATCCGCAGGATGCAAGTACTTGTAACCCATCTGTTTTCAGTATCTTTCTCTGGCTCTTCCTGCTTTTGGAAGGGGGCGTGGTCTGTCAACTCATTAGCTGGGTCTTTAGCCCCCGCTGGCTGCCCCTTCCTTGGAACAGGAAAAAACCCCCTCTAAGTAGCTTAAAAGCTTTTTTTCCCGAGCTGTCCCATGCAGGCGAAGGAACTGAACTGAACAGAACAGAAAACTTCAGCGATGCATTAGAAAAATAATGTCTCAGTTGGTTTCCACAGATGATGACACAGCGAAGGACTTGAATTATAAATTTAAAAGACTTGACAATAATCATAGGAGACTGGTAATAAGCAGTTTATATACCATATATTTTCCAGATCAGGCAAAAAGGCAGAGCCACGTGCCAGAAGGCAGGCTAAATGAATTGGTAAATCTGCTGCACTCACCTCGATTTGCTGGCTTCTGGGGACTAGGGATTAGCCCAAAGTTTTTCGGTAAAAGCAGCAGCTGCTGCTGATGCTGCTGCTGCTGCTGCTGTTGCTGTTGGTGTTGCTGTTGCTGATGCTGCTGCTGCTGCTGCTGATGCTGCTGCTGCTGCTGCTGCTTCTGGGAACCTGTAAATGGATAAACAGGAGAGGCAGGAGCTGCAGCCACAAGCTGCCGCGCGGGCAGAAAAGTAAAAGTTTCATCCTCGGCCTTCTTGAATCGCTGCACGCACTAATACTCGAGGAGCTGTGGGAGGGAACTTTGGGTGGAAGAAGAAGTAGAAAAGTGGGAAAAAGTGGAAAGCACAAATTTGTGAAAACTTCGACTGGCAGTTGGAGAGCGACTCGGCGCTCGGTGCTCGACGCTCGGGAAAACTCCACTCCACTCCACTTGGATCGAAAGGAATAAGAAAAGCGCTGCGTTTTATTTATACTCGACGCTCCGTACACTTTCAACTGTCTGAAAATCGTATAAATAATTTCTTGGCATCTTTTCTTTTGCCATTTTTGAAGCATGCACTAACGAAAATGATTACAAACTTTCCTCCAAATGACATCGTAAAAAGTTAAATAAGTTTTCGCCAGCAACAACAGGAACAACAACAACAGCAGCCAGTGGCCAAAAAGCGACACGATAAGTGCTAGCAAATTCCACGCGTAATTGCATTCGGAATATTTATTTGGCAGAGTTGAGCTCTGGGGGGTGGTTTTTGTAGGAGCTTCAAGCTGCAGCAGCAGCAGCAGCAGCAGCAGCAACACATGCGTCACACATCACGTATACGCCACCGTGGCAGCTCAGCAGCTCAGCAGCAACTCAGCTGCTTGGCAGCTCTCGAATTAGCTGCGTACTTCACCTGCAATTCAGAAATCTCCTGGGCGACGCCTTAATTTAATTTATTAGGACCTTGCTGGTGTACTTTGCGGGCTTACTTGTGGCTTGGTTTTATTTTTTCCTTTTCTGTTTTGTTTCGTTTGAAATTAACCATATTTTAGGTTCGTCAAGTCTTGGGTTTTAATATCACGCATACGCCATGGTGGCCATGCATGAAATAAAGTGAGCAGCTAAGACTTTTTTTATATATAATTTCTTTGTTGTCTTAATTGAATTTATTACAAGGTTTTCTTTATATTAAATTTGAATTTATTACAAGGTTTTCTTTATATTAAATTTGCAATTATTTTCTACATATATTAAGCAAGAAATTGAGGCTTTAAATATACTTAAAATATATTCAATCTTTACTTAGATTTCTAATTTATCATTTATTTTTTGTTCTTGTTGAAAAATTGGAAATGTAAGCAAAGCGGGAATATTTTTTAAGGATATTTAGAGCCTTAATAAGGCTGAAATCATTATAAATTCCATTTCCCCCTTTCATTTGGGGGTTGTTTCTATTAATTTCCCATTGTGAAAATATTAAATATAGCTTTAAGCAGCCCAAGTGCCATAAATTCTATTAAAAAAAAAGAGAGCCGGCACAAAGGCACAATTCCCGCCAAGGCACAACTCGCCCACCCACAGGACCAAGGCATTTGGGGACCTGCTGCGTTATATTTAGAGCAGGCAACAATTAAGTTTGTAAAAGTTAAAAGTTTTTCAACGACAACATTGTCTGCGACGACCTTTTGTTTGCACGTGCCCCGTTGTTATCCACTCGCTTTTCCATTCCCAAAACGATTCCCGTTCCAACTAAGCCACATCGCTAGACCAGAGCTAGAGAGAGAGAGAGATCTGAAGGATGGACCAGAGACCAGAAACTGGAGACAAGAGACTGAAGACCACCTGGGGGGGCATTGGCTCCATGGGGCGTGAGAGGGACATCTGTAGGTGTTGTTGTGGAAGGCGTAAACTGTATTTTTATGACACTAAGCAAACAATTAACTGGAGCGGCGAAAACTACACTGGAAAATAAATGTTATACTTAAAACTTCAAAATTATATAACCAAAGGTTAATATTTATTGGTAAATATTTGCTAAAAAATACTTAAAGATTAATATTTTATTATGTCTAGGTTCTTTTTCATCTTTTATTTATTATCGGTAATTATTTTCATAATAAATACTTACTTAAATTTATTTCTCAAAGTGCCGCCGCCAAGACAATGGCCAAAGGTTACCCATGGTCGTTTTTGGCAAATCACATGCAGCCAGGGAAGCGAAAGGACCTGGCCTGCCTCCTGCGATGCCTGCGAGTTGGTTACTTTATTTTCAGGACGACCGAGTCAATTAGAATGCTAATTTGTATGCAAATATTTGTGAATTGAATGAGGTTAGGCTCCAGTATATATACTATGTATATCTGTATATGCGTCGCCTTTGTCCCCGTTGGCCTTTGTTTATTTGTTTGTGTCCTTTATTACGAAACCGGAAATAAACTAAAAGCCAGCCGAAAAGGAAAGTAAAGGAAATTGCCTGCAGGCAATGAACACCTCTTCGAGACAGAGAGAGAGGTGGCTTCCTCGAGTGGCATATGGTAAGGCGAGCGGTCGGACGCCAGGACAATTTATCATGGACTCCTTGAGAGAGCAAGAAGATGTGAGATTTGAAAGCAATCAGCATTAATGACTCCTTGAAGGGGTGTTGGAATATCAATACAAAGTTTTCAAAGTGGCTGAAGAGTCCTTAAAGGGAGTTAATTTCATTAAAAGAACAAAGTCGGACTTGCCAAAAGGTTGTTAGAATAAATTAAAATATAATTAATATATACAACTCTTTGTATTTAATATTAAAATATTTTCCATGTAGAAAATTATTTTAAATCGAATAACGAGTCTGAATTATATTTTTTTCTTTATAAATTCTTTATCATATTTTTCTGGTAATACAGTATTATAGTATTTTATAGTATTTTAAGTATATATAGTATTTTTAGTATAATATAGTATTTTTTCCCCTGATTAACCAAAGAAATAAAATAAAATCATAGACATTCGCTTGTTTTATGCAGTAACCCATATTTATTGAAGCATACAATTCTTAGTCACAGGAAGTACTTGAAAAGAAAAAAAAAACAAAAAAAAAAAGCCTGATGATGAAGAAGAAGGAACAGCAAATGACCCATAGGAGTCCTTAGAAATTGGGCTCCTTGCCGAAGAAGGAGAAGGTCTCGTTGCAGCGAATCTCGTAGCAGTCCGGGAAGGAGGTGAAGTGCCTCGATAGCCGCAGATCGAATATGAATTCGCAGTAAGGATAACTGAAAGGCAAAAACAATAAACCATAAGCCAGGATGCCAGGAATGTTATATATATATAGCGAGGGAGAAAAGATGGAGAGTGAGTCCTGTGGTGCTGATATAATATTTATTCCGATGGCGATGGCCATAACAGCTCTTTGCCAACAAAAAAGAAACAATGCTGCCAGCAGCCATTTTAATTGTTATGCAATTCAAATGCCACCGTAACCGTTGTATATATAAATCGGTATATATCGCTATATATATGTTTGTATATATTGAAAGAACGTTACGTGTGTGCTTGTGCCAAGGCCCCGGAGCTCAAGTCCGAAAAGCAAACCCCAAGCAAAAGCCAAACAAGTTTATTTTAAAATGCAATTCACACTACGAAATAACAGAGGCATGCATAAATTGCAAATTGCAGCTAGAGTGGGCGGATTTTGGGTGCATATATATACTATATTGTATACTATATAGTGTGGATATTGTGGATTTCAATGGCAGGGAATGGTGCGAACTGGTAGTGATTGCATAACTTACATTGGCGGAAACCAGAGAAAGCAGCGATATGTGCAGAGTATGCCAAAGGGTCGCTTAAATTCACCGTCTGGCGTTTGGATCGAGCCCGAGTTGTGTTTCCTCCAGCACTGCGATGCCCAGCCTGGAAATATATATAAATGTATGTTTTAAAAAATTAAAACACAGCATATATCCTTGCTAAACTGATTTAGCAGAGGTTTTTCTGCTCCTTTTTTGTGTAAAGCAATTAACTCTTAAATAAATTCAAGATGTACTTTCATTCTTAATAAAATAAAATAAATACAAAATAATGGAAGATATGGTATTTCCCTATTAATTAAAATATTGATTTTAATTGTATTTTAACTATATTATATTTATATTCCTTTATTATTTATATTTTATTTATGTATTTACTTAATTCTGTATTGAATTCTGTATTCTGTATCTTTAAATAACTAATGAAAAATAAATAATAAAATATAATTAATTTAATAAATATATTTAATTAACTTTCCTGGCATTGTATTGTTCTAAAGCTTAAATAAATTAAATTAAGAGATAAATTATTGTTTATTAAATTCCTTACAACTTAATATCTGTTTAGATTAAAAGTAAAAAAATGTATACAAGGGTTTACCATCCTCAAAACTATTTCTTTTATACTTTAATAATGAAAAATCACTTTAAATAAATACTAAAAAATTAAATTAAGCACTTATCACCATAAATTCCTCATATAGTTAATATCTTTCCAAGTTTAATTACTTGATCATCATTTAAGCTCACTCAAAGCAACCGCAGATAGTTTTTTGTAGGGACCACAGTGCGTATGAGCAACTAATAATAATTTCTCACTGATTACCACAAATAAAAAAAAAACGAAACAAGCATAGATAATAATTTCTGATCAATGTTAAGGAAACTACATACTTCCATAGTTGTAATCACATAAACAGCAGAGTATTAATAGCAATATAAATGCTATTGTTGTGGTGCCTCTGCGTGTATTTATTACAGTGGTTGTCGATGCTCCCGCCATTTCGTTTATCGACTTATCGGCCATTGCACAACAATCGTAAGCACAATCGCCGCCGGAACTGCAATCGGTATCGAACACGAATTCGTTATCTGAAACTGTATATGAGCCTGAGTCTGAGTTTGAGTCTGTGCTTGAGCCTGGGCCAGAGTCAGAGCCTGGGCCTGCCATGGAGCGACTTTTGGGACTTTGCGTGGATGTCTGCGATGCGATTTTAACCGCGAGTGTGTCCAAAAAAATTGCCGCGAATCCGAATGCGGAGGTAAAAAGTGTAAACACACAGGCGGAGCACGACGAATGGCAAAGAAATGCCACGAGCTGATGCCTGTGCCTGGGCCTGTGCCAGTGCCTCTGCCTAAATTGATGCCAATTGATAAATTATCGCGGCTGCGGCTGTGTGGGTATGCGACCATCATCCCCTTCCACCAGGTCTGTCACTGATACCTCTACCTTCTTCTTCTCCTTCGTTTGCCACCCATCTCTCGGCCACTCTAATGTGATTATAACACTGGAAAAAATAGTATCAATCAGGGAAAAATGGATTTCAGGGAAATTTGAAATATTTATGTGATATCTTTCATTAACAACACTTGGAATTTTGATAAATAAAATCATATATATTTCTCAGTGTAAGCCCTGGGCAAACAGGGAGAGTCAGTCACACTTTGGCATCCTCGTTTTCCATTCCACGTCTCCGGTTTCGGTTTCGTTTTTAGGTTTCGTTTTCGGTTTTCATTTCGGTTTCAGTTTCGGCTCCCATAGAATCCGCATCGTGTTGACAGCTCTTGTGTGTGGCTCAATCAGTCAGCTATCGCTCATCTCATCCCTCCTCCTCATATCTCTTGTCTCTCATCTCTCAACCCATTTCAGGTTTCAGGCAGAGTGCAGTCCAGGGGAATGCAACATGATTTTTTTTTTCTGTGTCCACTTAAAATCAGCATAATGAGTCAATCAATCAAGGAATCAACTCAACCAATCATTCAGCATTATTCATAATGAATTTCAGTGATTCCATTACATGAATCATGTAACTATTAGATTGTAAATGGATTTTTAAATGAAATAAAAGTTAATATATCAAGGAAATTTTATATGCATTGTAATATATAATTATCTATGTTTATAATTTATTTTGTTTTGAAAAATAGGGGTTAAAAGAACCTATAAAGATCTTCACTTTAGATTTTGATAATTATTTAATCTTTCTCTAAGATATATTCTCTTTAAACCAATTCCTATTTATAGTCTGCATCTCTTTAATAGGAATAAGAATTAAGACCCCATATGCAATCCATTTAAAGGGGTCCACTTTATGCAGTTTTTGCCCCTTTACAAAAAAAAAACCCAAATGCTTGCACAATTTTGTCGTAATTAATTTGTTTATAACTATTTCAAAATAATCTAATTCCCAGAGCCCCACAGAAATTGCCGTAATTTGCCAATCAACATTGAAATAGAAGCCACCGCCAACGCAGTCAACGCAATAGAGCCAACTACGCACTACGATCTATAGAACATACAACACACTCTACACATTATTACTATATATATTTATATATATAACAAACGCACAACGACCACGACCCAAATCCCAGTTACGAGTGCCGAATCGAGTCGAGAGATCGCTTGATCTTCTGCTTCTGCGGGTCCATTGGCCTTCAGCGATCAATGTCATTTCGTTTGATTCCATTAAAGTGTGCGTCGGCCCCATCTGGCGTTTGAGTGGTCCTCCTCTGCCTCCACCTCCTAACCTCCTAACCAGGGGTAACCATTCGCTGGGAACTGTTAAATAGAAATATGGGAAACTGGGCAGAACTGCTCCAACTCCTTTTCCTTTTTAGAATGTAACCCGTCCGCGACTCAGGTGCGCAAGTTAACAGCTCCATTGACTATGGCCACATAATTTATCTTATTTTTAGCCAACCACCTGACACAACCACCACCATTCACCTTCTACTCGGTTCGGGAAACGCTTTGGCATAACTTTGACTGGCTTATAAATGTCGAACGATTTATTTGCGGCTGAAGTTCGCTGTTGAAGTTCAGCAGGGCAGGTACCTACCTACCTAGCATCCTCTCCTGCATCCTCTCTATACATGGACTAACCAAGTTTTGGTTAACGCCCCCCCCCTCATCCGCTTTCCAGCCATCAACTTGAACGGATATATCGCTTTTAACAGGTGGGGGAGAAGAAGAAGGCTGAATGGAGGCTGGAATGGCAGGATGGGAGCATGAACCAGGAGCTCTGGAAAAAATGACGTTGGTAACAAAGTGTTTCAAATTTGTTTACTACAAAAAGTGGATTGCTTTTTGGGCAGCCCCCTGGTATATGTGTGTGTGAGTGTAAGTGTGTGTGTGGCCAGGTAATTGGGCGTGGCCCCTGCCCCAGACTTGCCGCCTGGTTTGGATGGGTCCATTGATAGCTTTTGTGGCTTTTCAACTTTGCCATCATCAAATGGAGTGCGAACAGCGAACCCGGCTTTAACTGGAAGTGTAGGAACTTTGGGCTGCAACTAAGTCGAAAGTATACGCACACAAACTAGTTTGTGGCTTAAGGACTATATATATATATCTGAACATATAAACTATTTCTATGAGGAATGGCATGACATTTGATTAAGTAAAAAATATTTTAGCAGGAAAATCATAAGCTGGAAAGAAGGAGTCGGAACTGTTGGGAGTTTTGCAGGAATACACTCAAAGAAGCCACTCTTTTGTTACTGGAATTTTCTTGAAACACTTTTAGAAGCTATTAAAAATATTCAATTAAATTCGGAATTAATTTTAGGATCCAATCCATAAAGATTTTCCATTAGAAACTTCCAGAAATAATATTAAACTCCAAAAAAATTTATAAATCCTTCTTGAAACATTTCTAAAAGCTATTAAAAATATTAAATTATAGTTCAAAATGAATTTTTAGATCCACTCTAAAAAGATCTTCCCTTAGAAACTTCCAAAAATAATATTAAACTCTAAATAAATGTATAAATCCCAATAAAACATTTCGCTTTCATAAATTATATGTTTGTTTTAATAGTACAACCTCGCCATCTACATTTCCCATATAAAATCTAGTTAATAATCAGACTTATGCTATGAAAAAAAAGACTTATTACTTATTACTTTTACACTGGCCACAAATACACACTACTCTTAGTTACTCAAAGTAGTTTAGAAGCGTACACTTGACGCTGGTACAGTCGGGCAGTGACGTGAACAGCACGCAGGATAACTTATAGTCGTAGATGAACTCGCAAGTGGGAAAGCTGCCATAAAATAAAATAAGAAGAAAATAAAAGAAAAGGTTAAAGGTTAAAAGAGAGACGAAGAAATCCAAGGACTCACCTGACGGTGAAGAACCAGGTGCACTTGAAGTTGCACAATATGCCGTACGGCTTCTTTAGCTGCTCCTTCTTGTTGACAATGGTATTCTGCAGATTGTAGCCATCGTAGCGACGCCAGCAGTGGTTGATGTTACCTGCAAATCGATTAAAAATTAGAGAATAATCGATAATAGTTTAATATTTTCGATATATTAGAGAGTTATCGATTATAGTTTAATATTATGCACATTTTTACATTAAAGAGTTATCGATAATAATATTTTCACATCCGGTTTAGTGGCTACTTACGGCGAATATGGTGACTGCCGCCATGATGGTGAAAATCTCTCCCCTCCAGCTGTCCCCCATGCCCATTGGTGGCATCCACGCCCCGGATGCCGCCGATGCCTAGTCCTCCTCCTCCTCCTCCCCGGCCACCGAAGAGCAGAAGGTACCACAGCACCAGCGAGCTGACGATGAAGATGTAAGTCACTAATTTGGCCATTTCCGCTGCACACACACACGCACGCACACACCCACAGTGCTGACTGACTGACTGACTGGCTGCTCCTTCCGGCTTCTCCTCCTTTTTGGCTGCTGACAGTTGACAGCTAACTCTGCTGACTGCTCCTTTCCTTGGCCACTTTCTTTCAAAGCCCGTCGTCTTAGTGCGTATCCGTATCCGTTTCCGTAACTGTGTGCAGTGTGTGTGCGATGGTGGTGTTGTTGTGCGTTGTGCGTTGTGTGTGTACGTTGTGTGTGTTATGGCTGTCGCTTTCGTTGCCGCTGCGAATGTCGCCCCTGCACTGAATACATTTTCAGATCCAACAAAAAGTGAATTCGCCTCGCTGTCTCCCAAAGCACTGCCGATCCGCTCGACGATCCGATTTGCTCCGCTCCACCAGAGTCACCACAGCTAGTCATAGAGTGGTGCCAGCGTGTCCAGCGTTTATTTTTGGATCTTTTCGGCGCACAAACTATTCAATTTGAGGCTGCTTCACCTCTTACTTCTCCTCCGCCTGTCACTCATTTCGCTAATTTAAATAATCAAATGCGAATTAGCATTTGGGGTGCCAGTGAGAGGGTGTATGTATGGGGTGTGTGTGTGTATGTGTGCTTTAGGGGGGTTTTTAGGGGGTAGAGCAGGCCAAAACGGGGCTACGAACTCGCTTTCTGGCTCACTTACTCGGCGCATGCAGTTGCGACTGACCAACCCAGCAAGGTTATCGCAGTTCTGACAGCAATTTATCGATTTTTATCGAATCAAAGATTTATTTCAATGGGCACAAGGTGAGTAATTATCGATTTATCTATAAAAATTTCAATTTATATTATTTTTATCGAATCAAAAATTTATTTCAATGGGAACAAGGTGAGTAATTATCGATTTGCCTATAAAAAATATCAATATATATCAGTTTCTAAGGTTATTTTGCAGGTGCCTGATTTTTAAGCTGTTATAAATATTAAAATCAAATATTAATTTGTATCAAATGTTTAGTAATGCAAAAGAAATTAAAGACTTTGTAACCAATAAATATTTCTTCCTTTCCAATTACTTAACTAGATGTTTCTCAGCTGCTTTCACCTTTCTGGAGGCTACACCCTGCAGTCCTTTTCGTAGAATGAATGCTAGTCAAAGTCCTTATAAATTAAAATTTTATTTAGCTGCAGTTGACAATTTATTTGCATTTCATTTACCACAAAAGCGAACAGGCAAGGCACAAGGAAAAAAAAGAGACTCCCTCAGAGTGCAGCAAGACACACCTTGATAGGGATTAATAAATACCCTGTTAAGTCTTCCTAAGTAAATTAATTATATAAATTAATTTTATAAATTTGTAGAGCTATTTTATTATGTATTTTATGATGTCAAGTGGATTTTCTAATTATTATAAAAATAAATAAACCCTTTCTGAACATATTTTCCTAAGAAAACGTAACGAAGATTATGTTCTATATAAAATATATAATAAATAGTAAAAATGTGTTCATTTTCTCCTTGCTTATCCTATCAAGCCCCACCTTTCCATCGAAGGGTAGCAGGAAAACGAAAAGAAAGCGACAAAGAAAGCCTTACATCATAAAAAGGGGGGAAGCCCAGGAACGGAACGGAACAAGTGTCCACAGGGACTGTGGGTGGTGGCTGAAGGATGAGGTGGCGAACTGTGGTGACGCCTCCACAATGCGGTTATGCCTTCAGTCTGGGAAACCGGTGTGCGGTGTGTGCTGTGTGTGTGCTGTGTGTGTGCTGTGTGTGGGCCATGGAAAGTTGTAAGAAAATGCAATGAAACGAAATGAATGTCGCCGAATGAACGAATGAATGCATGCATAACTAACACGACGCCAAATGAACGGAACACACACACATATGTATGTATGTATGTACATATATCTCTCGGATATCCTTTGCCACCGAAAATGGAGCGGGACTCGTCCTGAATGGAAGGCGAACAAGAGGAGAACTCTGGCTGAACCGAATGAAGTGTTTGACAACACTTTAACTTGATTAAAAATTTAATAGCCAGCAGGGCAAACATTGTGTGTGAGAGTGTGTGTCCTGGAAAGAGGAGACGAAGGACTCTCTTCTCTACTCTCCTTGCCCCGTCTCGTCGTCTCAATTGGATTGCACAAGTTGCCACAACATTTGTCTGCTCTTGTCTGCGGGTTAAGCCAACGAATGCGAATCTGAATCCGAATGCGAATGCGAATGCATTTCATTAAGATTTTGCCCTGCCAAAAACTACACTTTAAATGGCGCCAATCAAGTCCGTCTAATTGAATAGAGAGAGAGAGAGAGAGAGAGAGAGAGAGAGAGAGAGAGAGAGATAGAAAGAGAGAGCGGCAAAGGCGTCTTAATTAAAGTACTCGCAAGGGAGGCAAATATCTCATTCGGTTAACTGATTGCCAAAGTTGACAACCCCAAAACTGTTGACAATATGGTTTTAAATGAAAGCCAGCTTCAAAGGGGTTTTCTTTTTTTTGCTCTACAATTAATTTAAATTTAAATCTAGAACTAGTTCAACTCTGTGAGCATCTCTAATCTCCTCTTTGTAGTTGCCATTAATTGTGCAAACAATTTCTAGAACAATTTTGAGGCAGCCAAGTGCTGTAAATGAAAGGCCCCGAAAAGCCGATAAACCGCCTGACCCCGCCCTGACGAGAATCATGAATTCCGAGAGCCGGGAGAAGTCGTCAGAGAAGCTGAGAATCCCAGAATTGTTGAGAATCCCATAGACGAGAGGCAAGTGGCGTCTTCAATTAAATAGTAATACACAATAATCAACGCAACCCAAAAACAAAAAAACACAAACAAAACCAATCTTTAAGATCGCCTAGACTATGGGATGCCCAGCCTTTAAATCATTGGGATTTCATTTATTCATTAAATTTAAATTCAGTAAAAGTAGTATAAAGCTTTGGCTTAAAGGTAGATTTTGTTAGAGATTTTTTATAGGATTTAAAACATGCTTAATATGATATTTATCAGTAAGAAATTAAGTTGAATTTAGGCTGTTTTATGAACTTTTTATATACAAAGATATATAAAATTTTATTATAGGGAAAAGTCAGAAAATATTATATAACTGCCAGTAAGCATAAAGCATTAGTGCTTTTCTATTAAATAATAAATTAATTTAAGCCTCTTTAAAGTCTAATAACTATTTTTCTAGTCAAGTCAAACCTTTAAATAGTATTTCAATAAATAAATTACGTGTTTATCTCATATTTAGCCACATATTTCTTTTATCAATATTTTCCCCATCCCCAAATACAATTTCAACTGATCCTAACCCACATCTATACCCTCCCAGCTTTTGATACTGGGTATTTTTGGTACGAAAACCCAATTGATGAATCTCTCGCTCGGCAATCTTGGCATGCTCGCCGGAGTAGACATCGACGATCGGAGTCCGGGTCCGAGTCAGTGCAGTTTAGAACACGAACGCGGTCGCAATGTCCCCGAAGTGCCACGGAAACTGCCGGAATAAGCAGAAGAAGCCTCTAGCCGGGGCCGCCCTGCTGGCTATCACCATTATTGCCCTCCTCTCGACGCTTGTCCAGGTGAGCGGCTACTCGGGGCTGATACCAGCGGATGCAGGTGAGTGTTTCCATCCCGGATCTAGCAGACAATCTATATAGTAAACATATATCCTGCAGAGAATCCCGGCAAATGCATCTATCGCGGTGATGTCCTGGAGCTGGGCGTCAACAATGGCATCTCGCCATGCCAGAGGCTGACATGCAACAAGGACGGCTCCATACTTATCGAGGGGTGAGTTCGTTGGTGTTTTTACTACGACTTGGCCCTGATACCTTCACCTACAGGCACTGGGAAAAAAAATTGTAGAGAACTATAGAGAATATAGAACATAGGAAGAAGATCTAACGAACTTGGCTTGGTTTAAGAATGAGTGAAGTTAATCTGCAGGATTTTTATTTTGTATATTTTTTTAAATTCCTAAAACTTGTATATTTGATTTGATAATGACCAGTTTTTTTGCTCAGTGCCCTGTCGCTGATAAGACACACACATCAGACCCTCGATGACGCGATGTCAACAACTTGCGACTGCGACTTTACGCCGAGTTTTAGTTTCAGTTTGAGGCGGAATCCAGCTTCCAGCTCCTACTAGCTCCCAGCTTCAGCTCCCAGCTCCCAGCTTCAGTTTCAGCTTCTAGTTTCCGTCTCGAGTTCGCAGAGATGAGACTGTAATTTGTAGGTCAAGCCAAAGAGCCGAGAGTGAGAGAGCTAAATGAATGTTCCAGGGGGCAAGGAGGCTGAAGCTGAGGCTGAGGCCGAGGCCGAGGCTGTGGCTTGGGGTTCTGCGGTTTTTCGCGTTTCGAGGAGACGAAAATAAATTGAGGGAAACTAAAAGTTTTGCCCCAGATCCCAAATGGGATTTGCTCTTCACGTTTTAAGTGTTTCTTCTTTTTTTTTTTTTTTTTGGTAACATATTTTCTGTACGCTTTGACAAAGTTCCTTGAGCGACAGCAAGGCATCCCTTTTGATCTGAAACCTTTTTCGAAATCTTTTAAGCACAAGGACAGTGTTTACAAGAATGCCATGAATCCAATGACGATTTCTTAGAATTTCCCAACACAAAACTAAAGTTGATTTTCCGCGAAAAGCTTAGTCTAAACTATTGCTAAGCTGTTTGAGTTAAAAGTTTATTAGAATTCATTTCAAGTTATTTGGTTTGGTAAATTAAAGGGAACTTGATAAGGTTGTAGTTTTTTTTTATTATTTTGGCAATTTTCTTATTAATAATATTTTATTTGTATTATTAATTAATATTTCTTTACATTTTCTATATGTTTCCTATTAAAATATCAAAAACTTGGGAATATTCAATGGATTTTTATTGTTATTTTTTGGAAGTTTTAGAAATGTAAACAGATTTTTACTTTATTATAATTTAAGCCTTAAATAACATACTTAATGTTGTTAATTATATGTTAAGACCACACATTAATCTTTAATACATATTTTCCATTTAAATTTTAAATTAATTTCCCCCAAGCATTTCTGCAAAATACAAAAAGACTTTAAACTTGTCAGGTTTTCTTCTTAGGTTTCCATTTACATTTTTAATGAAATTCTTTTTAAATTAATATATATAATGTATATAATTTCGATCTCCTTAGTTGCGGCAAGCTGCGTATTGAGAACTGCAATCGCGGCGAAAGGATAAAGCCCGGCGAACCCTTCCCGGAGTGCTGCAAGCTGCGCTACAAGTGCAAGGAGCTTGGGGCGGCGCCCTATTACATCGAACGGAATACGGCGGAGAAGGTCTAGGGAAAGCCAGGACAAAGCCACAGGATGCCTTAAATTTTCCCCCCCATAAAAGCCACTTATACACACATATACTATATATGTATATGTTTGCCACAATTTGCTAATTTATTTGTCAACTTGTATATCTCAATATAAGCAGAATGTTTTGTTTTGTTTTTTTTTTTTTTTGTATTTGTACCAGACGTGAATGTGTGTTTTTTTTTTTTACTTTCCTCTTCTTCTGCTGGCTGGCTGCCTTTTCCTGGTTAGTGAAACCGTTTGCCGGGCCGGGCCAAAAAGAAATTGTTTAATTACTGGGCCAACCCGCTCATAAACAGCAATTAAGGCGAAGCCCGCCCACATCGTCGAGTGGCCCGCGTCAAGTGGCGGCAGCACGTGCACTGGGAATAAATATTATACAAAAAAGAGGGTTTTAATTGATGAAATAAATTTCTAAAAATAAATAAATATATTTTCGTTTACTTTTTGATATATTTTCGTAAATTTGTATATATATTAAACATTATTTACACAGTTTCCTAGCAATATATTTGGTAAAAAGCTCAGAACATGTCTGAAAATTGTAGAAAAATCTTAAAAAAAACCCTCAATAGGTCTTATATTTTTCTCTCTTAGTAGTAAACATTTTCTCTGAGTGCAGCAGCAGTAAAACCCAGTTGCAGTTTCTGTGCTGCAGCAGCAGTTGTGAAAATACATCGCCACCTTTTGTCGCGAAACGTTAATTAG
Source organism: Drosophila truncata (assembly GCA_008042515.1). Taxonomy (NCBI): domain Eukaryota; kingdom Metazoa; phylum Arthropoda; class Insecta; order Diptera; family Drosophilidae; genus Drosophila; species Drosophila truncata. The sequence goes on along the minus strand of VNJQ01003039.1, from coordinate 23,604 downwards.
TGCGAAATAATGAACGTGCAAATGGCGAGGCGTTGGGTGTATGTGTGTGTGTGTGTACAAGGTGGGTGTGTGTGTGTGTGTGTGTGCCCAGGTAAGAGGGGGGGGGGGTTGTTCCTGCTTGCTTGGCAACTATATAAACTCCCCTCGCCAAGCAATCAAGGTGAGCAAATTACTCAATTAGTTCGAAAGCTTCTAACGACCTTCTTCTTGCCAGCAAAGACAATTGATAAGAAAAAGAGACAGAGAGGGGGGCGGAAAAAGGAGCAAGGGGGTAAGGGAGAGAGTGGAATGCAGCTGGAAATTGAATTTTCCTAATGGTTTTCCTTGCTCACTTTTTTTATTAATGGGTTTCCAAGTGTTTTGTGTAGTAAAAGTCTCAAAATTGTGTCTAAAAGTTTACCAAAAAAGAGAATAACAATTTGTTCTATTTTTAACTCTTTATAAAATGTAAATTTAATCTTTATTTGTTTTATTTCTTCTCTATAAAATGTAGTTCCTATTAACTAGACAATTATCTTCTCTATTTTATTTCTTAGTACCTAAGTTACTTTTTTCATTAATAGGTTTCCGAGTGTTTTGTGTAGTAGAAGTCCCAAGGTTTTTCGAAATCTAACAAAATGGTGTCTAAAAGTTTACCAAAAAAGGGAATAACAATTTGTTATAATTTTTACTCTTTATAAAATGTAAATTTAATCTTTATTTGTTATATTTCTTCTCTATAAAATGTAGTTCCTATTAACTAGACAATTATCTTCTCTATTTTATTCCTTAGCTATTTTTTTCTTTGCCAATTTGTCATGTAATTCTCTGGCTCTCAATCGAAATTAATTTGCAGTTCCTGGCATGTGTGGCAACACATTGTCAAAATACTTTTGGCAGCACTTTCCGTCGCACTTTTCCATTGTCCATCGAATGCAGACCTCCAAGAAGGAGAAACCTAAGGCAGTTGCAACTTGTAAGCCAGCTCCAGGATGAAGATGATGAAGATGATGATGATGATGATCATGATGGCCCTCTCGAAGTTGCCACCATTATTATTTTCCAACTGCTTGTGCGAGAAAATTCGCTGTTGCTGCTGTTACTGGCTGCCTCTCAATTTATTTCTGGCCCCGTACTAGTTGACTCTTTTAATAACCAATTTGGCACAAAGTCGGTGGCAACTTGAGCGATATTAGCGTTGCCTCCGCTCCGCAAGCTGAGCAAACTTTTACCTGGCAGTCCCACAATGCTGCTGCTGCTGCTTCTGCTGCTGCTGCTGCTACATACTACATTTTGCTGCTGCAGAGGTCCTGGAGGTAAAGGACCTGGCTGGTAAGTTAATGGAAAACGCACACGCACACCCCGAGAAAAGCTGAAGAGGCAGCGAGCTGCGGCTTAGGTCCTGTATTATGAAAAGCTCATCTAATTTCAATCAATTGTGTCAGTCGGCGGAGGGGGACTAAACTTTCGACAAGGAGAAGAAGGTGTGGGGTAAATCAAATGAAATCAAAACGAATCAAAAATAAATTTAAAGGGGAGAGTGTATAGCTTTAAAGAAATGAAAAATGCAGAAGGACTAAAGCCAAGCCAAGGACTAGTTTATATTTAATATATAATTTAAATAATCCTTAAAAATATATATAAAAATAGATTCTGTGAGAAAATTTCTAAGAAATTGTTGCCCAGTAAATGTTGCTCAGTAAATGTTGCTATGCCAATGTTGCATCAATCAATATTGACTGCCATAAGCCTGAAAAATGCAGAAGGACTAAAGACAAGCCGAGGACTAGTTTATATCTAATATATAATTAAAAATAACCCTTAAAAATATATATAAAAATAGCTTCTGTGACGAAATGTCTAAGAAATTGTTGCCTAGTAAATATTGCTCAGTAAATGTTGCTATGCCAATGTTGCATCAATCAATATTGACTGCCAAAAGCCGGGGAAAATGCCAAAGGACTAAAGCCAGCTGTAGCTGTAGCCATCCTCCCAGTTACCCCAATCTCTTGACTGGAATCTCCTGCACTTGTCATAAAGCCGACAGAGTCAGCGGCTCGGAACCAGCGAACCACTTAATCATATCAGCACAATAAGTCAACGGCAGTGTTGGTCCCGGGGGCAATAAAATTAAATCCTTGCCGCGCTCCACAGAGCTCAAAGAGCACCTACTTACCTTGCAAAAAAAAAAAAAAAGGAGGGTGAATGCAAAATATAAAAAAAAAAAATACAGCTATAATAATAAGCGAAATCAATGGCAAGTCACCTTGAAGCCAGCTCCCGTTTCACCTGAAGAAAAGTAAGCTGGGGAGAGCACGCCAAAAGGTAGCTGTAAGAAACCAATGCGAAGAGGAAGCTGCTATTCTAGGTTTCTTAAGACGAATTTACAGGACTCTTACTCAAGGAAAAAGTTTAGTTTTAGGGTTATTATAATGAAAAAAATTTTTAAGGGAAGTATTTCATTAAATTACAGCAAAGAAATGCCAGTTAAATGGCAAAATTAAATTTTAAAGCTTTCTTTTAGACACCTTTTTATGATATTTAAGGAATACATTTAGTTTATGGGTTATTATAAGAAAAATAAATTTAAAGGGAAGTATTTCATAAAAATTCAGCAGGAAAATGCCAGTTAAATGACGAAATTAAATTCTAAAGCTTTCTTTTAGCCAGTTTATAAAAAATTCTTATTATAAATACATTTATTTATTATAGAAATTATACAGAAATGCATAGACCTTGGCCCCCTGTGAGGGTAAGCTCTAAAGCTGCTTATTCGCATATTAAAAATGGTTTATTTATGTTCCGTTCTCCGTGGGTTAACCGGAACGAGAGCGAGTTTGGCGGCAAGGTAATCGATTTATGTGCTGCTATTTACAATTTTTGATTTATCCTCCTTTTGGCGGCTTTTGTGGAAGGACGAAAAGTTTGTCAAAACATTTGACAAATCTGCATGTTTGTAAGTGAGCACGTGTGCGTGTGGCGGAGTCCTTGCGGCCTGCGGAGGAAGTCCTGTGCGTGCGTGCGTGCGTGCGTGCCTGCGCCTTGCGTTTCCTGGGGGTTGTTGCTTGCTTGCTTTCGAGGACGAGGAACAAGGACGACCTTTGCAGAACCTTTCGCTAAGCCCGGCTCTATTTATAGCCCTCATCACACCGCTTTTCCATAGTATCGCTAAACTTTTCCACCAACGTTCCTTACATTTAATTTGATTGTTTTCCTTCTTCTTTTTTTTTTTGTCGCGCGAAAAGGAAACACAAAGGAAAATATTGGAAATAAGGGCCGACGAGCGAAACTTTTCCAGGCTAAGCCCATTAAAAATCTCACGGCAAATTCAATAAAATTAAGCATAATAAATGAAATCAAATCAAATTAAAACGATAATAAAACCGAGATAAATAAATAAATAAGGACAGGGATCTAGCTTTGGAAAGTGGGAATATAAGAAATATTATTTATAAGAAAAACGAAAGAAAAAGTTGTATACTTTTATGAAAATAAAGATTTTTAGTTTAAAAAAATAAGACACAAGTTTCTTTGTTTATTTCCTTAGTTATTATTTTATTTTTTAATTATTTCTTATAATTTATAACTCCTTTCCTTAGACTCCTAACATTCTTGTGCCTTTTTGGGTTAAAAAAAACTAAAGTTAGACTTACGATTAATCGGAAAGCTATCGATTTTTTTTTTTGTAAGAGACGTAGACTTAGTCGTTCTTACAGCCGGGACACACCCTCATTGGCATACAGTTTCTGATCCTTAAGCGGATTAGGATTATTGCCCTCCACCACCTGCAGGGCAAGATTCTCCTCCGGCTCAACCCCAACTCGATCTTTTGGCTTATCCTCCATTAACTCCTCATCAAAGCGGACCTTGGGCTCTGGCTTGGAGCTGGTTACCGCCTCCGTCGTCGTCGTAGTCGGAGCCACCATTTGGCTGCGTCGGAGATCAGTGCTAATGGCATGAAGAGTGTTATAACAACGCCGGAAGCTGGGTCTTTCCCAAGGATCCGTGCGCCAGCAAAGCAAAAGAAGAGCGTAACTGAGGGAGGAATAATACAAAAAAAGTAATAAAATAAATGAATTATGCCTGGGGAATACCCACAGCTTTTCCGGACAAATGGGCGGCTGTTGAAGGCGACCGCCCTCCTTGACATGGGCCAGCACCTCAAAATTGTTCCTGGCCGCGTAAGGCTGCTGGCCAAGAGTGAGTATCTCCCAGCATAACACCCCGAAGGCCCACACATCCGACTGAGTGGTAAAGACGCCATCGACCAGGCTCTCTGGTGACATCCAGCGGACGGGCAGAAGGCCTTCGCCCTCCTTGCGGTAATAGTCACTCTTGTAAATGTCCCGCGCCAGGCCAAAGTCACCAATCTTCACCGTGCGCCGGCGATCTGTCAAGGAAGCAGATCCAACCTCCGTGACCAAGCAATTGCGACAGGCCAAATCGCGGTGGACAAAGTGCATGTCCTCCAGATAACTGCAGCCATTGGCCACATCTAAGCACATGGCCAGCAGCTCGGAGAGAGAGAGACCAGGATCCTGAAAGAGCAGAGGGTTAAAAGAGGGAGAATCTTTAAGGGGGAACACGATTCATGAAAAACTATGCAACTTATCGGAGAGAATAAAAAAGTTTTATAATTAGCTTAAATATATCTTCTTTTTGAATTTTTTTTATAATAATAAGTTTTACTATTTTTTAAGAGGTTGGAAAATCAAAACTAACTTTCTGAAACCGAAATTTTCTGTTCAAAATTGTGCTAAATTGTTTTGCCATCATTTCTTTTGGGGTTTTTATGTTTAAATAAAAGATACACTAATTCTAAAAACAAATAAATTTGGTTTTTCAATTTCGAACTTGAAATACGGGCTGAATCGTGTTCATAATGGGTTAACTGCCACAAGTCCGCCATTTTGTAAAATGTGACTAATTAAACATTTTGTTAATCATCTTTGATATTATTTTAATCTATTCCTAAAGTTTCATAAGGATTGGTTAACTATTTCCTACAAAAACAAATATACAAAAAAAGGCCATATTTTTACAATTTACGTGTCCCCCCCTTAAGTTCGTCACTCACCTGACCACTGGTGGTGGCTCTGGCAGCACGCAGATAGCTAAGCAAATCCCCAGCCTCCATGTGCTCCATGATCAACGAAATGGACTCGGTGTCAAAGCAAATTCCCACCAGGCAGACAATATTCTCGTGCTTGAAGTTACTCATCAGCTGGGCCTCCTGGAGAAGCTCTGCAAACTCGCTGGCGCCCTTGCGCAGGCTCTGCAGGGTTTAGAAAAGGAATTAAAAGGCATTAACTTTCTGTTATAGCGATACAACCCACCTTGATGGCCACTCGCTGCGGCTCCTTGGCATCCTCTGTTTGCAGCTGACCCTCGTAGACCTCGCCAAAGGCCCCACTGCCCAGGAAGCGGAGAAGCTTCAGCTGACTCCAATTGATCTGCGGCAGCAAAGCAATATCCGCATCACTCAGCGTGGTAGAAAAGGCACGATTTCTGGCAGCCATCAGTTGCTGCTGGGTTTGTAGGGTTGAAAGGTTACTCCATATGCTGGGACGGCTTTGCTGAAGCAGCTTCTTGGCGCGCAGGCGACGCTTTTGAACTAGAAATTAAATTAACAAACAGTTTTTCAAAGATTCCCATATCCTTTTCTTACCCTTTCGCACCAAAACCAAAGCCAAAACACAGCTGGACACAATGGCCGCTGGGGCAATGATGGCCAGCACCAGTGAGCCTCGCTTCTCGGGCGAAACAAAGGGCTCTGCCACTCGTTCACTCTCCTCGCTCCAAGGACCCCAGCCATGTTCCTGACTCCTGGCACGCACTCGGAATAGCAGAAGCCTGCTCGAGTGCAAACTCCTCACAATGCAGCTCAGCTCGGTGGTATTGCAATAATCCAGCCAATGATCCTCCACCACCAAAGGCTCCTCGGCCCAAGGCAATTGTTCAATGGAACCATCGCTATTCCTACGCCTTCGTCTTCGCCGTCGTCCATGATTATCGCTGCGAGCCTGCAAAGCCTCCAGATTGTACAGGACAATGGCTGCTCCATTGCCGCGTGCCGGTGTCCAGGTCACACGGAATATCTCCTCGGCAATGTGCTCCAACTGCGGTTTACCCGGCTGACTGGGTGCATCGCCCAGTGTCTCATAAGTCACCACGGGGCTGGGGTAGAGCGGTGCTGCTCCTTGAGTGGCTGCATAGCCCAGAAGCAAACGACACTGGTAACGTGTGCGTGGCTGCAGTGGTTCCAGCACCATACGGGAGTGATTTCCCACCACATTTCGACGCAGCTGCTCGCTGGGGGATCGACATTCAAGGAGCAACGAGGCCAGGGGATCTGGAGTGCCTGGCCAGGTGAGACTGAGGGAGTAGGGTCCCAGTTCCAGAAGTTGCAGCTCCGGCAGCTCAGCAAAACTGTGGACATGCAGGCGTCCTGTGCTATTGGTTTTTGTGGGTGTGGCATGGGCCTGAACCCAAAGGCGATAGCTGGTGCCTGGCCTAAGGCCTGCCAAGCGATGGCTGCCTGCTTTTTCCAGGCGAAGGGATTGTACCTGCAGCTGCTCCTGCTCCTCTTCCTGTTGATCCTCGGCTTCCCTTTCCCTTTGCCAATAAAGTGTATAATAAACACTCTCGCTTCGCAGTTTTTCTGGCGGCAACCAACTAACCTCCAGTTCTTTAGGACTGAGCACACGAACACTAAAGTTCCTAGGCGCCGAGGGAGTAGCTGCAGCTGTCAGCAGCTCCAGGGGAGCCATCAAGCCACTGGGCAAACCCAGTTTCTTTTGGTAATAGCTACTTGTAAGACCTTCCAAGCGATACCTCGTATAAGGCTGTAAACCTGAGATGCTTAGAGTATCTCCAGCACTAAGCTGCCAGTGTCCTAGAGATGAATTTGTTTGAACCTCCGCAACATCCGTCAAGTTCAATTGATAGCTCACACCAGGAACAGGCATCAAGCACTCTTTGGTGGCCATAATCTGTGGCAACTTCAAGCTACAAGCTTGCTCCTCGCACTCCGCTTGCACTTCCAGCTGAAATCCTCCAGGAGCAGCTGCTGGCATTAGCAGGCAGCTCTTAGAAGGATATGCCTGATAGTTGTGAGCCTGCAGAAGACGCACCTCCTCTGGCTCCAGCTCCACTAAATACTCCAACTGCTGTCGCCGTCGGCCATAACCTCGAATGCTGCCATTTCTCAGGGTGTACAGATAGCCTGAATCCTGGGCCAGCTGCCCCGTGATGGAGTCATCGCCCAGCACTCCCAACTGGGCGCGCAGAGCACTGCTGGCCGTGCACAGCTGCCGGGCCACATCGTAGACACACAACCTGCCCTGCTGATCAACCAGATTGAGGGTCTCCCCTCCGGGTTCCAAGCTGCCAGCATGTAAACGAATCAAAGGTTGGACTGTGAGTGTTCCCAGCTGCAGCTCAGAGCCATCGGTGAGATTACGGCCACTCAGCGAGCCATTCCTGGGCAGCTCCTGGTCATATTCCAACCAGATCAGCGAACGGGCACTGGGCAGGGCCACCAGATCTCTTAGCAAGCGACCCCTGGACGTAGTCCACAGCCTTTGACCCTGCAGGATCTTGCCCTCAAAGTGACACAAATTCAGGCCATAAATCACCGCCGCTGCTGCTTGAGGACCCTGCGTGGCATCCAGTTCCGCCCAGTAGACAATACGCTGCACCCAGTCCACTGACAAGGCCAAAACCTCGGCTCTCATCCTGGCCAGCTTGGCTGGAGCTGCTCCAGGGACATGTGTAAGCAGCTCTACATGCTCATTGACCCACAACAAACGCTGTTCGCCCTCCATTACCGCCAAATGCTCCACAGGACTGGCCGTGTGCACCAATCGCCGGCGACTTCTCGTATCCAAATCCAACTCCCCAATAAACTCTGCATTGGCGTAGAGAATCCTTGGAACAGCCTGCACCTCGGGCGCCACATGAAGGGCATGGCTAGCGGCTCCTGCTGCCGCTCCTGTGGCAGCCACACGTGCCTCCACCTGAAAGTGATAGGTCTGATCCGGTTGCAGGTGCTCCACGCGTGCCTCCAAAGCACTCTGATTGAGACGCAGCTCCTCGTGCAGCTCTGTGCCCAGCCAGCAGCTGATGTGATACTCGAGAGCCTGGGCTGAAGCCTCCTGGCCCTGCTCGGGTGTGTCCCAGCGAAGGACAGCGCTTACATTGGCCTCCTGCAGGGGAGCCGACAGACGTTCCACGAAAACACGCAGGCGGCGGGGCTGGGTGGGCGCTGCCGGAGGAGTGGTTAGCTGAACGCGTGTGGTCAAGCCGCTCCTCCAAGCAGTGCGCGGTGTGATGCTAATCCTTAGCTGAAGCTGAGCCTGCGGGAGGTGGGTGAGCCGAGCGAAAGGCGTGGTCAAATCAAGGGTTTGCAGGCGCTGTCCGTACTCTAGAAGCACGCGGTAGGAGACACTGTGATTGCCTGCCGATGTGGAAGGTTGCCAGCGTACATGGAAGTCATCCCAGTGGCCATCATCCAGACGCACGCTATCCGGAGCCACTTGCATAGGCACCACACCGCTGTCGTGCGGTGGAGGTTCCAGCTGATCCAGCAGCTGCAGGGCAGAGGCTGGGGAAGCCTCCTTGGGAGTCGGCAGCTCCATAACATCCTGAGGTGACGTCAAGCGTACCAAACGCGCCTTGCGACCGCTCTGTTCCAGCCAGAGAAGAGCTCCCAGTGGCCTCAGCAGCTGCAGACTTTGCGGTAAAACCCTTTGACCACCAGTCACGCCCTTCATTAGCCTTAAAAGTTGGACTCCATTGTCGGTAATGCCTCCTCCAGGTAGTAAGGGAGCTTTGAACAGACTTAAAGCCGAGGCAGAGGCACTGCTCACCAGCCAGTAAAGCTGCTCCTGTTGGGTGTCCAGCACAAAAGAGGCAATGCTGCCCTCTAGTCCGCTTACCCGATAATAAGACACTGCCTCCTCGGGCGTGGCTCCATGCCGGGATATCTGAGAGCCAGTGGCATAATAGAGGTGACCCTGCCTTGAGTCCATGGCCAGGGAACGAGCCTCAAAGATGGGCAGCAGCTCACGTCGTCCAGACCAGGGATCCATGCGCACCACACAATTCCTGGCCAAATCTGTCCAGAACAAACGTCCGCCTCGCCAGTCGTAAGTCACAGAGCCCACATGAGGCAGTGGCTCTGTTAGGGGACAACCTGCACCCGTTTGGCTGTGCAGCAGATTGATGCAGTGCAGCAGTCCCCCAGAGCCGCCGCTGATATAGTAACCGATGCTCTCATTAACCATGGTCATGGCCCCGGCTTGATCTTGCAGCCGTGAAGCCTGCATTTCCGCTCGCTTACCCAGTTCGTTGGTGATGAGAAGTCTGCCGCCCTGCCGGCTGGCCCAACGCAAACGATGAGGTCCCAGCGGCCAAGTGCGAGCCGCCAAAGGAGTTGTCCACTCGCCGGGTTCCCCGCCATCGGCACTGATGGCCCGCACTCGCAGCTGATAGAGATTGTCCGGCTGAAGTCGTTGCAGGCCAAAGAAGGGTCCACGGATGTTGCGTATGTTAAAGGCACTCTGGCTGGCCACGTCCAGGACTTCCAGCTCATAGCTCCAACCGCGTGCCATGTCTGCCGATTGATAGGGATTCCTTGAAGGCTCTCGCCATGAAATCTTTGCCGCCTGAGCGCCAAGTCTAGCCCTCAAGCGATGAGGTTTGCCTCTGTCTCCACCGAAACTTGTTAAAGGTTGATTATCCGCCACTAGAAGCATCACTGCCCAGCAGTCGGGGAGGTTCTTCAGGGGCCAGGAGGCGGTTTGAGATGAGCCGCCAGCCATCAAGACCAGGTTATCCTTTTCAGGCAGCAGCCAGGAGTTGCCCAGCAAGGCAAAGCTTGTCCAGGAACCATTGCGGGGCAGGGACAACGACAGGGGTTGCTTGAAGCCACCATCATAGCTAAGTTCAAGGAACTTGTCCTCTGTTTCTTCCTCTTGGGGTAACAACAGACGCAAAAGCCAGTGCTGGGGACGTAGTAGGAACCAACCTGGCTGTCTCACCCTAAGCAAACGATGCCTATGCTGACCCTGCAGATCCTGACGCCACAGGCCCTCCTCATCACGCCAGAAGAGCCAACCATTGAGGGCATCCACCTCCAGTTGCTCCACAGGCAGCTGAAGAGCTTCGCCCAGGGTTACCGCTGTGCCACCCGCCAAGTCAGTGCTGATTAGCTGTGTGAGGGAGTGATTACTCCTGAGGAGATCCAAGGCAAAAAACAGACGTTGATGCTGCCAGTCGTAGGTCAGGCGACGGGGTATCCATTGACCTTCCTTGCTTGCAGAGATATTAACCAAATTCAATTGCAGTTTCTGGGCGGGACTCATCATCTGTCCAGCCTCCACTTTTAGGCTAAAAGAATAAAGAATAAAATACATTAAAATTCGAAAGGCAGAGAGAAAGCTATGTAGTTACCTTCTTAACTCCCCGTGCACATCCAGGAGCCACAGCTGCTGATTCTGCTGCGACCAGGCCACATCGGCCAGCTCTTCTTGAGATTGATAAATGGTAGAGCTCTCTCCCGCCGGCTCCAGTGATTGCCAGATGACTCTCCTGCGTCCCACTAGAAGCACTGAATCTGTAAGATCCTTTACAGGCTTCTCATTTGGCAAAGACTGTGTCTCAGCCCAGGCCTTGGCTGCCGGACCCTCGCCCTGCTTGTTGATCATTGTCAGTTCCAGCGTATAATTGGTTTCAGCCAGAAGATGGGCAAAGATGTGACTGCCACGGGAAACGGGCACCAACTGACCTCAAAAAAAGAAGAAGGAGGTTATAAATATTTTCTTAGCTCAAAAAATATCTTAAACATTTTTTAATCATGTTTTTTGACTTGAAAAGTCTTCAGAAAAGTCTACAAATTTATCCAAGCTCTCAAAAGTCAATAATCAAGATTACATAAATTGTTATAAAATAATTTAAATAAAGATCCATGATCTTAAAAGTCTTAGAGTCAGTTTTTACTCACCTGTTCTTGGCTCTCATTTCCTTGGGCGCTCAAACGCAGTCTATAGCCCTCGATGGGTCCATTGGTAAATCGTCCGGGATGCCAGTGCACTGCCAGATGACCATCATCCATGGCCAGCAGATGCTCAATGACTGGCGGCGAAATGGGGGCACCTTCCGGTGGAGTTTGATAGGCAGGCGTGGGCGGTGAGTAAAGCACTTCGTCGCTGTCCTCGCCAAAGGGCAGCTCGAAGCGGAACTATAAAAAAGGGAGAGATTTAAGATCATATTTAAAACAAGAAAGGAAAGCTAACTTCGGGCGGAGCCGAAGTTTATATACCCTTGCAGAATATTCTGTAAATTATATTTTCCAAATTGAATCATATGCAATCTAATTTAAATGACTTAACGAGAAGGCTGAAATGGCCTGGTAATTTCCGATCGTTCAGTTATATGGCAGCTATAAGATATAGTCGGCCGATCGTTATGAAATTTGGTAGGTCGGATCAACTGACCAAATATGTAATATGTACGAAGTTTTTCTTTTCTATCTTCAAAAACACAAAAGATGGGAAATTTTCGATTTTTCAGTTATATTATTATATCTATAGCTATATCTTATAGTCGGCCGATCCTGATAAAATTTGGTATGTCGTATTATGTTGCCAACAATAGCATTCGTACAAAATTCTCAAACTCTAAAAACACCGAAGTTATACCATTTCCGATCAATCAGTTATATGGCAGCTATAGGATATAGTAGGCCGATCCCGGCCGTTCCGACTTATATACTGCGTGCAAAGGAAAGAAGGGTGTGTGCAAAGTTTCAAGTCGATAGCTTTAAAACTGAGAGACTAGTTTGCGTAGAAACAGACAGACGGACAGACAGACGGACAGACAGACAGACAGACAGACGGACAGACAGACAGACAGACAGACAGACGGACAGACGGACAGACGGACAGACGGACAGGCGGACAGACGGACATGCTTATATCAACTCAGGAGGTGATCCTGACCAAGAATATATATACTTTATAGGGTCGGAGATGTCTCCTTCACTGCGTTGCACACTTTTGACCAAAATTATAATACTCTCTGCAAGGGTATAATGAAATTATATTATTTCAAACACCAAACTTACCCTGTACTGAGTGTAGGGTATGAGAGCCTCCAGAATCTCACAGACATAGTACTCATCACAGTCATAGTCCGCCAGGTTGAACCAAGTGTTGGGCTCCTGCTCTTCCTTTGTCATTTTCTCTAACTTCTGCTTTTTATGCTCCTCTTCTGGAACCTCCCCTTCTTGATCTATTTCTTCTTGATCCTCCTCTTCTTGATCCTCTTCCCCTCCTTCATGATCCACATACTGATATTGTATATTAAATGGCCTGCTGGCCAAATAATGCTCTGGAAAATGCATGGCCCAGCGTATGGTCAATGGCGGCGTCTGTCCATCGGGACGTGGGGCCCGCTCCAACTGGGGCTGTGTCCTTTCCACCATTGAACTAATGGCCAATCGCTGGAGATGCCAGTAATCCCGCTGTGCCATCTCGCAGGCACCTATGCAGGGCATGTCATAGGGCTGGAATTGCAGGGATTGCTGCCAAGGGGATCAGGAATTAGTCTTAGACTAAAGATAGAAGCAAGGATTGGTTACTCAAAACTTACGCAGGCCTCCTGGCAGGGCTCTAGCTCCTTGAGGGCGCGATACCACTGGGCACAGCCCTTGGTGCACTGAGAAAATGCAGGAAAATTAAAGAAAAGTAAGGGAAATTAGTAAAAAAATATTAAATAATATAAAATAATATGAAATAGTATGAAATAATATAAAATAATATGAAATAATATGAAATACTATAAAATAATATGAAATAATATGAAATAATATGAAATAATATGAAATAATATGAAATACTATAAAATAATATGAAATAATATAAAATAATATGAAATAATATGAAATAATATGAAATAATATGAAATAATATGAAATAATATGAAATAATATGAAATAATACGAAATAATATGAAATAATATAAAATAAAATGAAATAATATGAAATAATATGAAATAACATGAAATAATATGAAATAACATGAAATAATATGAAATAATATGAAATAGTATGAAATAATATGAAATAATATGAAATAATACAAAATAATATGAAATAATATGAAATAATATGAAATAATATGAAATAATATGAAATACTATAAAATAATATTAAATAGCATTAAAAATAATTAAAAAATATTAAATAATGCCTAAACTTCAATTTATTTTATTTGAAATCATAATCCTTTGTTTAATCTTTCATTAGTTAAAATTCCTTAGTACAGAACGCACACACAGCCTAAAAAATTTCAGTTTAAAGAAGTCAAAGCTATTTCTTCCATGGCCCAACTACCCCTGAGAATCATTTTACCACAATGGCAACAATGCGACAGACCCGGCCAGACCTGCATTAAGAAAACCAAAAAGGAAAACCTGGCAATCCTGTTCGAGGGCTTCCTCAGCTGTTTGGAGCGGGAAAAGGATTGGCTGCGTATCATGCACTTTGAATTTGTGTCCAACTAAAGACCAAAGGTATCAAATTACCTGTATCCCCCAAAAAAAAAAATAAATATAAAAGAAACCCGAGGATCCCCTTACTCACCCGCGTCTTGTAGCACTTCTCGCTGTTGTCCGCCTTCTCGCATTGGATACCAAACTCGTCCAGAAACAGATCCTCCTGGAAATGTGAAAGCAATTAGCACTCTTTTTTTTTTTTTTGGTGGGAACGGAAGTTGCGGCTGGTTTTGTGACCACATCAGAAACGATGACAATACGTAGACTATGGGAATTCTGGGCCAATGCCAGTCGAGTGTCTCCTCCTCAATTAATTATCATTGGGGAGCAGAGAGCAGGGAGCAGGGAGAGTATAGGGACTTTGCTATATATCACATATAACATAAACATATAGCTGCCCTTGTTTATATCACATTTTTATTTGTGTCTACGTCTCGAAAGCCAACGCTAAAGCCGAGAACCGATGCATAAATTTAAGCAAACAAAAAAATTTGATATTTGAGCTAAACAAGTTTTAACTTTGGCACGTGAGCCCTGAGATATCTCTGCATGGACTTTGGCCAGCCAAGGGTTAAGACCAAAAAGCTGCCATAAAACGGGGTCAGCCATGCAAAAAGAAACAATACGAAGATGCCAGCCGAAGAATCATTATAAGCGAGGCCTACCTCTGGTTTTCAAAAAAAACCAAACTTAGTCAAACATAAATTTATCATAAAAACCTCAAGTCAACAATGAAATTTGTATTAAAATGTAATATTAAATTGAGTCGTAAAAGAATACCTCTGAAAATCTTTTAATTACCAGATAATTCTCTTTAGAAACTATGTTCTTTATTGTATCCCCAGTTGAGCATAAAATAAGGTTTATTCTATTTATTATTTTGATGTCAAGGGGATATCCTTGTGGGAGAAACATGTGCTTAAAACGCAGTTTAGTCCTTTTGGGAGCCAGCACTCTCTGAACCAATTAGAAACTCCTTAAAATGGCAAACTTTGTTAATTGTGCTGCTAAATGGACTAGCAATTACCAAGGGGATTCCCCTCCAGCAAACGGATTTCTTTTGCCAGCATCCCCAGCATCCATCCCACAGCCATCCATCCACATGAGTGGCTCTCCTCTCTGCTGTTTGTTTGTACTTTCCTTCTTCATTTTTTCCTTCTTTTTTTTTTTTGCGCACATGCGTCAATTTAATTTAGAATTCTACGTAATATTTTATTAATTTAGCTTGATTGGCTTTTTCACAAACAGAAATAGCTCTCGAGTTCCCTCTCTCTCTCTCTCTCTCTCTCTCTTTTTCTCTGGAGGAAAGCTTCTCGCTGAGAATTGAGAACCGAGAACAAGACGAGAAGAGGGCCTGAGCCTGAGGCCCGGGGACTAATTGGCATTGGGGGCTTTCGTGTCGTCATTGCTCATCTTTTGTTGTACAATTTCTATTACATTAACTCGGAAACCGACCCACACACACACAGGCACACACCCTCTGGAGGGGGGGGGGGAGGTGGGCGGTGGGCAGGGTGGTGTGTTATTGACACCATTATTGTGCCATTGTTGTTGCTGCCGTCAGGCTCTGGAAAAGCGAGCCAAAGAAAATACACTTGTGTGCCACTTACAGCAGGGGTAATATTTTTAAATGCTTTCTTTCATTTAAAAATATTTTAAAATATAAATAAATAGAAATAAAAACGCTCTTTAATTTAAAAATATTTTAAAATTTAATAGGAAAATATATTAGGATATTGAAATATCAAATACGGTTGAAAAAGGTTAAACACATAATATAAATAATAAATTAAGACCCAAAAAAATTAAAAAATAATATTTTCTAGCTAAAAAATAATATAAATAAATATAAATAAGCTTTCTTTAACTTAAAAATATTTTAAAATTTAATTGGAAAATATATTAAAGTATTATAATATCAAATAAGGTTGAAAAGGGAGAAATATATAATATAAATAATAAATTAGGACCCAAACAAATTGAAAAAAAAAATGTTCTTGCTAAAATATAATATGAAAAAATATGCAGGCATAATTTAGATAACTTTATCAAATATTTTCTACCTAAAAAATAATATAAATAAATATACAAGCATAATTTCAAGACATTCGTGTTAAACCTTAAACCTTAAAACCATAGTCAAACCCATTAATATTACTGTGGGTTTATAACATATAAAAAATATATATAAAATTAAAATAAAATATTTTCTAGCCAAAAAATAATATATATAAACATACAGGCATAATTTCAAGGGATTCTTATTATTCTTATTATTATTATTAAAATCCTTTAAAACCCCTAACAGACCCATTACGCTCCCCTCTATTGTGAATCCACCTACATATTCGAGCACACACATAAATTGGCTAAACATTTAGCTCACTCTCGATGCGAGAATAAGGCAAGGCAAAACATCTTAATGAAATTTCTTTTGTTCGCTGCCACCAGGCAGCATCGCCTTTCTGGGTTATGCGAAATCCAGTTGCTGTTCGGCACACGGAGGTTTGCTCTAGTTCAGGTCCAGGCCCGTCTAGGGATAAGTGGCCCCAGCCTAACTTATAGCTTAAATGATTTAGTTGGAGTCACAAGCGGAACTTGAATTAACGAAACGACAATTATGCGTACTCTTAACATTTTTTCTAATTGGCTTCAATTTCCATCCAGAGTTGGGTCATAATTAAAATGATTAATTGAAATGATTAACTCAGTTTCTATGTGGGTTTGAGAGGGGGGTTTCTTTGTATTTATGCAAGGAAATGTCTAAAAAAAATATTTTAAGTATTTAAAATATAAACTTGAAGTAAAGATTGAGAAAATAATCATTAAGTGACATTGTAAATGATTTTTCATAGGGTTTTGAGGGATTTTTGCAAAGAAGAAATACCTAAGATCCTAAATATAAATTTTTATTAAATATACATTTCTTATTATTTTAAAAATGATTTAAAAACCCAAATATAAACAATTAACTGTGTAACTAAAGACTTCCCTTTTAATACTTAAATCTTAAACTGCTGCTGGCAATAATTAGAACAATAATCCCTGACTATTCCCCCATTCCCCGATCCAATCTCCATTCTTGCCAGCTCATTGATAGCAATCACAGATATCGCTGGGTTATCATTAATTTTAATTGGCATCCGGGTGTCGGATGTCGGGTGTCTGTCTGCTAATGAATGAAGTGCAAGTCGGAGCCACTGATTAACATGCAGCTTACTCCCATTACACACGCACCACCCATAATGTACTAATTACTGTCAGTATATCGTATATCTGTAGATATATGCAAACATATATACATGGATGCATAAATGCTGATGCCACGCACACACACATCATAGTTTTGAGTAAACAAAACGCTTTGTTCAGCGAAATATATACCCATTATCCTCATCATCATCATCATCATCGAACTTGAGGCAATCACTCTAAACAGAGTCATCTATGGTTTGTTACTGTAAGCTGAGATAAGCCAGGATTTCCTAGTCAAAATCTATTTATATTATAGGTTAAAACCCCTTTAAATATTCTATAAATTTGTATCTTTAAATTTATGAATTGAAACTAATATTTTTATGTATTTTACAATATATATTACCCCCATAAACAACACTTTCACAGAATAAACAAAACAAGCGCTTGCATAATTACACATTTTTTCACATTTTTAATTACTCATCCTGTAAACTGCAGGAGAGTTTATAGAAATTATATAAAATTATACAAAATTATATAATAGAAAACTAGTTAGGCGAAGTTAATGCGAGTTAGAATGAGGGCAGGCGGCGACATCGCCCCCATGTGTGCATCCAACCAACCAACCCACTTGCTGTATGCAAATTGCAATAAAGACCTGATGAACTAACCCAAATAATGGCACCGACTCTAATCCCGAAATGCCGCAAATTGAAATGTCAACTCTGGCCAGGCATCAGTCATGGCATTCCATGCCATCCCACAGTCCATGAATGCCTGCCTGCTCCATGATTACCCGACTTGACGATCTTCAATTACACACACATATCATTTAATTAGCGACTGCGTGCGAGGGAGCGATTAACCGCAGTCCGTCCGTTCGCCGTCATTTAATCCCGTAAAGCCAGAAAAGAGTTGGGTCCGCCCGTGATTCCGCCATTTGGATAAATGGAGGCAACTATTTGCCTTTGATAACAATGTATCTGATTTTGGGTTGTAAATAGAGTGATTTTCATCATGATTTTTGTTTGCTTAAATTTGTTATTAGGATTCATGGAGATAATGATATAGTTTTATCTTTTTTTTGGTACTAATATGGAAACTTTACAAAGCTGAAATTAAAATTGGATTCTAAATTTAAAAAAAAAAGCTTTTTTTATTTTTCTATCATTTTATAGATACTTTTAAGATACTTTTAAATATCTTTCATGATTCGTGATGATGTAGCAAATGTTTGAAGGGCATTTAAAGACGCTTAACTGCATGTTCTCAGTTTATTTTTTTGTCTAGACTTATTTCTGTTTATTTATTTATTTTTTTGCTGTTTATTTATTTTTTACTGATTATATTTGTTGACATATGCAAAACTAGAAATAAACATTTCGTACAACGCGTGCGAGTATCGCTTTCTTGGGTGACAAATGATGGATTGTCGGCTTTCCACGAGACTTAAATGCATTATAAATATTTATAAGTTCAGTTAAGAAACTGCAACGATTTTTTTAGATTTTTTGTTTTGTTTTACAATTTTTTCAAGAATGATTTTATTTTCCAGCTATTTACAATTAACAAATCAATTTAAGGAAATGAAAAACTGAAACAATTCTAAAGAAATATTTAATAAATTATTTATAAGAAATTCTTTTATTAATAAACCTCGAGTTTTATCACTATTCCCTACATTTTGTTAAATTTTTAAATCAATTTAATGCAATTTTATAATAAATAAAGGCCACTTACCTCCACAATGCAGCGCTGGACACATTCCCGGGTGACACGTTCAAGGACCATTCGCTCGTCGACGCCCTGCAGCTGCTGCTGTCGCTCCTCCTGCTCCTGCTCCTGCTCCTCCTGCTGAGAATCTGAAGGAGCCACTGTGATTTCTCGGCTACCCAGAGTGGCTATTCCCTCAATAATGCTCGGCGGAGCGGCAGCGGCATGTTTGTGCCAAATGGCCACCTTCTCCACCACATCGCTGTCCAGCTTGGGTCGGAGCAGGCCCATTTGCTGCTCCTTGAGGGGCTCGGGACCACTGCGCGGCACTGAGTAATTGTGGGAGCGACACACATCACAGCAGATGGAGAGCAGGATGAGCAGCAAGAGATTTACAATAAGAACCGTGGAGATGCCGCCATGCCCATCCTGGCCGCTGGTCAACTGACGGCCCAGGCGGGTCAACTGCTGGCGGAGATCGAAGGTGCCGCCACGATGCTGTTGCTGCACCACAATCTTGCTGGGTGAGGAGTTGCCCTGCTTGGAGTTGGGCTGCTGCTGCTGCTGCTGCTGCGGCAACTGGTTGATGTGCGTGGTGCTCATCTTGGTGTTGACATTCACGGCAATCTTTACATTAAAGCTGATGTTCAGGCGCTTGGCAGGATTGGCAGTGGTCTTGGACTTTTGCTGCTGCTGCTGATCCACATTTTGCTGGTTGTTGTGCCAGAACATAGTCATCGGGCGGCAAACTTGACCTTCACCTCGTCCTCGTCGCAATTCGAAATTCACGAATTTCTATCGTTCGGTCTTTCGGTCTTTTTGTTCTGTGTGTGTTTCCTCAGCCCAATTTACATTTTAGCGTCGAACGAAACTGAAATGAACCGAGAACCAGAATCGGTCGATGGAGTCAATAAAAAAAAAACACCAAAAACAAACAAAAAAGTGAAAGAGCGAGACCAGCGAAATTCAGAAGTCAAAAAACCAATGTAAAGCTGCATTAGCTAATTAACATATTGATTTTATTTCAAAAACAAAGTCGAACACTGAGACAGGCAACCATTTTTTGTCTTTATTTTATTTTAATAAACAATTAGGGGAGCTGATTACTGTAAATTAGCTCATTTATACTCTAAATTATAAGGGAAATACCATTTAAGCTCTAAATTATAAGGGAAATACCATTTAAACTTTAAATTATAATGGAAATACCATAAAAACTCAAATTTAATAAATGAAAAATGGAGGCTAGACACATGTTGCTAGAAAAATGTGACTAGACACATGTTGAGCCACGGCTGGCAACATCTAAATGTTGCGTAAGAATTTCTGTTAATTTATTGTTTAATAACTCTCATTCTCAGGTTTATAATTTAATTGTTTTAATTGTTATTTTAAATTACATTCAATATGTCCCTTAATTAAAACTTTCAGGGCTTTTCCATTTACTTTTTTAATTTAGTTACTAATTCAAAGCAAAGGAAACCTGTTCTTGAGAGTTAAAAGCCTATTATTATAAATTTAAATGCTGAAGGGAGAGCCCTCAGCGAGAATGATATATAAAAACCTTGTAAACAAAGCCTTATGGCATCGTAAACTGGGATTTGTATATATTTAAGAATAATAAAATTTACACTAAGAGAAGATTTATTTTATTTATAGTGAATTTTTTAAAATAAATCACAGAGATCAGAGATAAGGCTCAGGACCAACCGAATAGCTGCTTTCAATTAACAAGATTTTAATAACTGGCCAATAAAAATAATAAATCCTAGCCGCATAACAAAATTTATCCTCATTAAGATGCAAACCAAAGCGCGGAGTCGCTTTCAAACGGAAATCCCTTTTAGCCGCAAGTCCCGAACGAACGCCAGGGCACCACAAATAAAAAAACAACACAAAAAATAAATAATAAACAAAAAAAAACCTTAGTTAATTGCACTTTAATTTCATATTTGCCAGGAATAACAACAACAAGCAGCAGCATGGCGTGGCAGAACAGAAAATGTTAATTAAATCGCCCGACGAACGAAAATAAATTGAAAATAAAATTGAATAAACTAGTGGAAACATGGTAGATCACAGCGGATTAATTGCATCAAAGTTATTCAGAGAAACTTTATGCAAATGCCGGCCAGAGTTTTGCATTAATTACTGAAAAGGGTTTTGAAAGGGTTGAAAGGGGTTGTTATTTTGTATATTATTATTTATTATTTAGATGTTTTATTATTATTTATATCAGCTGGAGTCGGAGAGAAGCAGAGAGAGTTGCACCCACATGTCTCACTCGACGACGCTGTTATTGAAGTTGTTGTTAAGCGCAGTTGACGCGGTTTAATTCAATTTATTGTTGATTTGAGCAGCTTAATTGCATTTTATTGTTGCAGTTGTTGCCTCGACCTAACAGCTACTACTTCACCACACTCCACTGCAAATAAAAATGTATAAACATTTCTGTTTTAATTGTTTACTCATTTAACACAAACACCACAAAAACAAAATGTAGCAAACAAATTTTTTAATGAAAATATTTCATATATTTAGCATAAGCTATGATCCTTGGGTATAAATATTTTACACAGAAAAAAATTAAGACTTTGAGTTCTTCTTTTTATAAAACATTTTTGTGTCAGACATTTTTTTATAACCAAAAATCACGGCTTTTTCCTCTCTTCTTTGTTATTTATTTTGATTATTTTGTATTCTTCACATTTTTTTCTCAGTGTCAGAGAAAAAAAAGAGCACAACTCACTCGGCGAAATGTCGCTGATATCTGAATTTTTTTCGAGCCGGATTCTCACACGTTACGTATACGTACTGCGCAGTGGCGCGATCGGAGCAGAACTGATTTGCCGGCGAGCGGCGGGCTTTTGACCAAGCCCCAACCGAAGCCGAAACCGAAACCCAAGTCCAAGTCCAACCCCCAGTTGGAGAAACGATATGAAAGCCGAGCACTGAGCACCGATCACCGATCACCGAGCATCATCAAGTAAAGTCGTTCGTTGAGTTCGGAATCCCATGAAGCTTCGGCGCGACGATCACGTCACGGACAAGGGCAACCCCCAAAAATATTAAAAAAAAAGAAGAACTGCATCCAGTTATCCAGTTCAACAGGTCAACTTTCAACGCCGTAACCCTCTACATTGGTCGGGTAATACCCTTAAAATAATGTATCTTAAAGCCCTTGTATATTTTATTATATTTATAATGTTTGTTACCTTTTATTGGCACTTAAATATTGTATTTATTTTATTGGTTTATTTATTTTACTGTGCCTGTTTTTACTTCAATTTATTGTCAGCTTTTTTTATAAATTATATACCACTAAAATGTAAATAAAATAAAGTCATAAGAGGTTATAGTCCTAGTTAGTTAGGAGCTATTTTCGACCCTATAAATAATATATTCTTGATTATTTTAAGCAGCCAAGACGATCTTGTGGATTGCCAGAAATATCTCAAAATTAAAAGGAAAATATGAATACTGTCTCAATACAGCAAATCGAGTGCCTTAACCGCTTTCTGCCGCTATATTCTTCATTAAACAAATAATAGCTGAATCACTATGAGAACTAAGCTTTAACATTACCAACAAATTTATTATTGAAGCTAATTGATCACAGGCACCAGTAGAAGCTCGAAAATAATTAAATTTAATCGGAAATAAGCGTGAACAAAATTTAAAAAAAAAACTAAGACTTTCCATGAATGCTAGAGAAAAAGTTTTAAAACTCCTAGAAAACATTTTCAAATGAAGCTTAAACTTTAAAGAATTTATATATCATTTTTCTGGTAAATACCTAATAATTTGTATACAAATTCTATAAAAAATCAAATGTTATATTAAAAAATTCTTAAAATACTTGTTTCTGTATTAAATACAAGTTACTTATACTTTTTTAAAATCTACATTTGCTAATAAATAAAGAAGCTAAAAAATATGCAACATTTCCAAAGATTAAACCAGAGAGAGAGAGAGAGCCAAGAGAGAGGATGACTCAAATCCTAATTCTAAGAGAAGTGGCAAAGGTAAAAGGCTTTCGTGTGACAGTTTCCGTTTCCGGCTAAAGATTTGGGCAGCCGGAAACGGTGTCTCCGCAGCATTTCAAGAGCTGCACTCGTGCGGACTCTCGGAGGGCTAAATGCGGTCATCATTCAGGTTCATTTAAAATCTTTTGAAGAATTTTTAGAATTGATTAGGCACCGACTGACGACGACGACGACGACGCCGCACACATGACGATAAGCTTATCGCCGCCAATTCTGAATGAATTCATAATGACTTGGGGTTATGGGTTATTACACAGGCTACCTTCACGTGTAAATCAGTGGTGTCATTTCCGCTTTTTTCCCGTCAGATCTGGGTTTTTTTGAAGCGTGATTGCGGGAAAAATATGAAAACAGCGGGCAGCGGGAATTCTGGCTTTTTGAGCAAATTTACGCAGCTGAAATATTTTAAAAATCAAAAAGAAACAAATCTCTCCAATCCTTGAGTATTTTCGTACTCCTAATATAGATAAAATTGAACGACTGTACAACGACTTAACCCTGGTAGAGTGGGAAAATGTCGATGATACTGTTAAGTTCTGGGCTGAAGTTCTTAAATATCGGGATTCTGGCGGAAACTGCCGTTTTCAGGAATTGGCTTCAGTTGCTCTGCAAATGCAGTCCCTGCCTTGGTCGAATGCCGACGTCGAGCGGGTGTTCAGCCAAGTCAATTTAATAAAAACGAAAATTCGAAATAGCATGAACGTTGAAACGTTAAATGCTATACTGAGTATAAGGTCCATATTTTAATTTATTTGTACCTTCAAATTATAAATTAATTTACTTAAAATTTTAGGTACGGGCTGCGTCGACACAATATGTGCTGTTTTAACTATAATGTACCACCCAGCTGCCTATCTACAATTGAAGACAAGAAATTTTATCCAACTGATGATGATGATAATATTGACGACATCTTAAATATAATATACATAGATCTTAATTTTTGTACATTATTGTTTTTTTTTTTTTGTTTTCTTTGTAATGATATCCGTTAGAGAATTACCCATATATTTTATGTTAAGTGGAACTGAGGGTTTATTAGTGAATAACATGCAGTACATTGCCTTATAAAAATCAGTTTTTTTCCTAACTTTTTTTCTCTGGTATTCC